>JAVQJL010074650.1:0-19780 GCA_036024295.1 Nannoperca obscura | reverse complement strand
GGTCCTGATGGTGTTGGTTGATTGTCGGTCCTGATGGTGTTGGTTGATTGTCGGTCCTGATGGTGTTGGTTGATTGCTGGTCCTGATGGTGTTGGTTGATTGTTGGTGTTGATTGATTGCTGGTCCTGATGGTGTTGATTGTTGGTCCTGATGGTGTTGATTGCTGGTCCTGATGGTGTTGATTGTTGCTCCACCTCTACGACCTGTAATGATGTTAATAACAATCATAATGATGTATGTGATGCATGTTGGTGTAAACACACGTTTATTTATCTCGCAAAACACAAGAGTACAAGTGTGAAGAGTGCTGGAACAACGAGGTAAAGCTGCAGAATAAAAGCTTCAACGTGTTTGTTTAAAAAGGATCCAGAGATGGTGGATCTGCCAGACTCTGCCCCCCCCCCCCGTCTCCAGGTCCAGACCGGCCTCTGCACGAGGGACGCAGCCTGACTTCTGCATCTATAATGCACCGCTGAACGTGGTCAGCAGATGGCTGCAGCTTCACTGTTGACGTGAACGATGGAGACGTGGAAGAGGAGCACCTGGAGCCCGGAGACGCTTCGTCGCGTGGGACAAAGTAGGTCATTTGTCAGCCGACAACGATCCACGAAGACTTCCTGTTACATCAACATCAGGCTGAAACGACTTCTCCTGCAAAACGATCAGACGTTCACAGAAACGCTGCAGTAGAACAGTCGGTAAACTTCTGCAACTGGTATCGTGATAATTATCGATATCGACGGATACGAATTTGTTTTCATGAGAAGTTTGATGTCCAGCGGAGAGGAGGAGGAAACCACTAACCATCACTTTCAGTCTCCATTCATCTGCCGGCTGTTTTCACGATTAATGGATGAAATGAATGTAAAAAAGTGCTCGTCACAGTTTCCAAAGTGACGTCTTCAAACAGCTTCTCTTGCCCAAAACTCTTCATTTAAAGTCAGAAAGGACACAAAAAGCAGCAATTTTCAGCAGCTGGAAGCAGCAGATGTTTGACAGAAACGATGAATCGATGATCAGAACAGTTGATTGATTTAGTTTCCGATGGAGTAATGGATTCATCGTTGATCACTGATCACCGCGGTGTTGCACAGAGCGAGCGAGCAGCAGTGGAGGAGCGTGGACCTGCTGCTGCTCAGAGTCTGAAGGTCGGGGGGGGAAACAGGAAGTGATGTCCGCTGTGGTCACGCCCGTCCAGGAAGCAGTCGAGGCTCCTGCAACAAACATGATGATGATGAAGATGATGGTGATGAGGATGATGAAGATGGAGATGAAGATGATAGTGATGATGTGATGATGATGAAGATGATAGTGATGATGAGGATCTGCAGGTTGAAGAGGAACGTTAAGTTAAAGATGATCTGCTCGTTCTCTGTTTTGTGACTGTTGAAGAGGAACAATCTGGAAACACTTATACATTTTATACATGTTTGTTTTTATATTTATAACATTAAATAACCTGAGCAATTAATCAGTGTGTGTGTGTGTGTGCAGGTGAGTGTGTGTGTTTGTGTGTGTGTGTGCGCAGCAGAGAGAGAGTTTAAAATCCTGTTTTTGGTTTGTGGTTTCGCTCGGCTCTGACCCTGCGTGGGTGAGGACTTTTTTAACTCTCTCTCTCTCTCTGTCTCTCTCTCTGTCTCTCTCTCTGTCTCTCTCTCTCTCTCTCTGTCTCTCTCTCTGTCTCTCTCTCTCTCTCTGTCTCTCTCTCTGTCTCTCTCTCTCTCTCTGTCTCTCTCTCTGTCTCTCTCTCTGTCTCTCTCTCTGTCTCTCTGTCTCTCACTCTCTGTCTCTCTCTCTCTGTCTCTGTCTCTCTCTCACATTTCAGGGCGTGGAGTCAGACTTTAAAGGGTCAGTTTACCCAAAAGTACATTAAACGTCTCTTTTGTAAGCCCACTTTCACCAAATAAAAGACAAATTGTGAGATGATAAGACAAACTTTTTGACTTTCTGATTACAGGTTCAACCCTACACGGTATCGGCTCCATAACCCGACAAACGTAGGGCGTCGGGAACGGAAATAAGCGCATGGTGGCGTAACAATTGATGGTTTTATCTGGACTTTCCAAGAGAAATTCAAGCGAAAATCCAGATTTCCATCCATTTTATGTTGCTTATTTGAGGCCGGGGTCTCGGTGGCAGCAAGTTAACCAAGGTAGTCCAGACGTCCCTCTCATCAACAGTGTTTTGCAACTTGTCCGGGTGGTTTCTCAAGTGTTCCCAGGCCAGATGAGATGTATAATCTCACTAGTGTGTTCTTGGTCGACCCAGGAGTCTCCTACCAGTTGAATGTGCCCTGAAAACCTCAAAAGGAAGGAGTCCACAAAAAGACCCTGATAAGGTACCCGAACCACCTCAACTGGCTCCTTTCAATGCGAAGGAGCAGCGGCGTCTCATTTATTCTGTCACTGCCCAAAGCTTGTGACCACAGGTGGGGTTAAAATACATGGATCGAGTGGTAAATCATGGACCGGTCAACATCCACAATCCACCTGTTTTACCCTCAATCGTGAACAAGACCCTGAGATACTTCGACACCTTAACTTGGGGCATCAGCTCTCTTCCAACCAAGAGAAGGCAGGTCCAGATTTGAAAGTATTGTGATGTCAAGTTGGCTTCTTCCTTTTTATTTGGGGACAGAACAAATCAGGAGATGTTCCAGAGGACAACAGTTCTGTCTCAGTTTGTACAATATACTCACAAAGCACTTCACAGATTGATCACATAAATGGCGACCAAGCTGCCATGCAAGGTGCCGCCTCCACCAGGAGCATCTTAGGTTCAGTGTCTTGCTCAAGGACACTTTGACACTGAGAGCCGGGAATCAAACTGTCAACCTTGGGATTGGTGGACGACCACCTCGACCTCCGGAGCCACAGCCGCCCCGAGGCCCAACATGTGGGAGAAGAAGCTGTTGTTGACTTGTTTGTCAGTCCTGAAGAGATCGTCTTCAACTCGAAGAGTTGCTGTTTGGAGCTTCAGTCGCATGCTAATGAGCACTTGTACGAAAGTCATCAACTGACTCCTGGTCCGTGACCTTTGACCCCTGCCACGGGTCAGTTAGCACACGACCAAAGATCTATACTTTCATCAAGTGACGACAACTGAACCGGCTCCGAGTTCCATCGCTGCAGGAAGACCATGAGACGCAGCTGAAAGCTCCAGAAAAGGCCGGAGTTCAGTCCCATCAGTCTCTGTTTTCTTTAAATAGCTTTTACATTATATTCTCCCCTCCTGTCTGTCTGTCTGCCCGTCTGTCTGACAGCATTACTTCCCAACTGCCCTTTAATTTTGTAAATCCCCTTCGTGGGTTGCCGGGGGTAACCCGGCAAAGACAGTGGAGGAAAGAGACTCACTGATCAGAAAAGAGTTTGAGTTTCTAAATTAACACCACTGTGTGTGTGTTCGTTCTCACGTGTGAATTTGGGCTGGTATCCCATGGCGACGGGACAGTAGTGAGGTCGTTGATATGCAGCTCAGCAGCTCTGCTGAGGGAAAATCCTCACTCGCTCCTCTAGGGAAGAGACGAAGGAGTTCCTTCACACCATTTAAAACTACACGAAAGACAAAAGGCTTTAATGAGTCTCAGAATATTTTCACTGAACCTGAAACCGATTCTTCCTCGTGAATGTTTTTCCTCACAAAGGGTTAATTTAGTGTTTGTGCCTTCATGTTTCTGCTGAAGCAAATATCTGAGTCCATTACGTTTGATTCTTTGATCCGGTAGTTCCTGATTTCAATCTTTATTTCATTAGTTTTAGATTGTGTTTCATTTAGACAAAGTTCTTGTAGAGCTGCCTCTGTTTAAAGATCTTGTATAAGTATTTAAAAAAATCCAGGTTTGCAGAACTCAGGTGTTTTAGTATCAGACATGTGAACTGATCCCCAGTCCTGGTCTTTATACCCCAGGACTCACAAAGTTTTTTGTCCTCTTTGCTGGACATTCCTATTTCTCCATGTGTTTAACTGGAGGACATGTTGTCACATCTAATTATTTACTAGTTTTTTGGTTTATGAGTCTGCAGTTTTATCTGCATAGCTTTGGATATCGATCATACTGTGTAGAGCTGCGAAGGAGCTGCAGGTATTTCTTTCTGTGTTCCCATTTTCAAATGTTTCTTTAATGATCTCCTCGGTGTCACTGAACACTAAACTGTCCTGGATGATGTAACAGTCCTATAGGTTTACGTACTGACCCCCAGTTTTAATAATTTCAACTTTGTTTCTGAAGAATCTGGTTTTATCATTTTGGCAGATGGCTCTAAGTACTACAATACCCATGATCCTTGGCTGCTGGATGTGTGAATCAGACCTGTACTGAATTGAAAAAGCTTCATCACGGCACCGCAATTACTGAATTAATCAGACATTAACCCAGATATTTTATGTAATCTTTAGTTGCCACCACTTTTAAAGTCAGTGATTGGATGTTTCTTGCCGAAATGCACCTTGGGAGTCGTAGTTTCTCGTTTCTCGTAGTTTTCTTCATCAAAGAACCAGTTGTTCATTTATTGACCGATGATTCAACCAGGAGAGTTTCATGTCCATCCAACACTTAACGTCTAAAGGAGAAATTAATCGGACTTTTACTTGTTGTGGTGATCAGCTCCGCTTGGTCACTAACATCACTATTGCATCAATAAGTTGTCCAGACAACTGCAGTTAAAATTACACACGTTTATTTATAAATTACCACCTCTACATCTGATTGGTTGGTTTCTGCCTCGTTCACAAGATAAAAACAATCCGGAGACACGACACCCAACAGTTTTACTAAAAACAAGACATGCACTAAAGTTAAAGTTTTGTGTGGACTGTCCCTTTATTAAAAAGTTATGAAAGAGTAGCCAGGCACTTCACATTTAACTCATACACAACACCAGACTTCAGCTGTTAGTATGTCTCGTTTCTTTTGTCCAATTATTGAAAGGATAAAAAAACAATATATAGACCAAAACCGCAAGTAAACAAGAAACATATTTACCATCTTTAAATAGGGACCCAGATGAACAAGTGAACAAGGAAACAAAAGTGACTTCAAACTAAATCTGTTGTCACTGACAAAACCACATTATCTTTTTACTGGTTCACATTTCATTTATGTGTCATTTTGTGAACGATGACAACTTCTGTTTCCTCACTATGGTTGTGACGGGACCCAAATATAGATAGTAAATATATTTGATTTCCATTTTAGGGTTATGATTAGTTAAAATATGGCTAATGAAGCCAAAGGGGGAATAATAAAATGTAGTTTTTTGCAACGTGATGAATGAAATCAGGAAAGACGCTTCTATGTCACTTGAATAAGAAATCTACAACAGTTGCTAATATTTGTGTAGGTTATATAACTGAACTATACTTTCCAGCTCACTTTTCCCCAAAAAACCAACACGTAATTCGACCCACGTAGCATTATCCTAAACTCTTTATAGAATTGACATCGTTCTGCTTGTTCATTCTCCACGGCCTCACAAGCTAACCGCTAACAGGCGGGTTTGCATCTTACAAATCTTCCCTTTTTCAGTACATGGTGTCGAAATCCAAAATGCGTCCACATGTTTTCTCTAGCGGATAATTGTGGCACCAAACATCCACTAGTTTTTCTCCATTTTGCATTAGCAGCACCAGTTTGCTGACGGGTGCCGCTGTAGCTCAGACGGACTGGGAACTTTAGCATCAACGTCCACTCGAGTTTACCCACACACACAGATAAGCTCTAATACTGAGTTTTACCCCATGTGGTTGTAAATTTGAATAAAAAGTGACGATTAATGTTAATATGTGCTAAACACCTCTAACTTTTGGGTGAAAACTGCAGATCATGACCTAGATTCTCTCTTGAACGCGCTGCTCACAGTGTGAAGTTAGTCTTGCCTAATTTCTACTGGCTGTTGTTCCAATATTTGTCGATTCAGACAGACTGACCATCCGGGGCTGAAGACTGAGGGGATACTAAGGCTCTGACACATTATACCACCAGGAATTTAACAATGTGACACTGAACATTACAAAAGAATAAACATTCTTGTGACATAAAAACATTTACTATCTCGCTTCCCTTCATACAAAGATGTAATTAGTTGTACATCTAGAATTAAAATTTTCTACATTCAAATGTTGTGTTTCTTCTTTTGTTCTATTTGTTTGAGTTTGACAGTCTTGAGTGAAAGCACATATTAATACATTTAAAACGTTCTAAACAGTTTAACTTCCTGTACAAAGAGACCACCTCAATACTGAGGGGGTCTGAGTCCTGTTCAAATACTCTTTAGATCTCCTCCCTTCCCCATCACCACTTTCTTCCCTTTAGAAACATTCTGAAGCTGTAGACATTACTTTTACTACAACATGTACAGCTGCGTCAAACTTATCCCGTTAGCTAGCAGGTTATGTGGGAAGATGACATCTCTATTTATATTCCTGCCAACAAAGCTTTGATTGGTTGATTCACTAATTTAATTGCTGTAACATCTGTTGCGATACAGATGCTTGGAACCAGGTCAGGGTAGTTTACTTAAATTGTTGCTAGAAGAAAGTTGATGGGGGTCACCAAACCCTCTAGAAACCATCCCCTATGGACCATGAAGTTCATAGAAATAGTTACCAAGTAGTTATTGTTAACACAGTGCTGCAGGAATGAGTCCTAAACCCTTAAATGAGTTGGCATGTTCGAACTTCTGGTACCCTTGTCTGTAAGTCGGTGGGTTTCTTGAATAGGTTTTTGGTTAGATGCCTGAAATAAGGTCTGTGTATGTAAATACTGCACTTGTGACTTTGAAGCTTTTCCGTGTCTTAAAACAGGCGGTGGCTAACAAGCGTCTAAACGAGGCTCCAGAGGTCGTCGGGGACGTTCAACACAGAAACTGGTCTCCTCACTCATCTCCTTTACAAACTGTTGAAGTAAAACTTTCCCAAAGGCTTCTGTAGAAGAGGTCAGCGCTAGAAGCTGAGTGGTGGAGACGTGAAGTCATGTGACCGCGCTGTAGCGTTAGCTTGTTGAGTCATGTGACCGCGCTGTAGCGTTAGCTAGTGAAGTCATGTGACCACGCTGTAGCGTTAGCTAGTGAAGTCATGTGACCGCGCTGTAGCGTTAGCTTGTTGCTGCTGCAGGTTGACTTTATGCTTCAAACATCATTAAAGTGGAGTTCATGTGTGAAGATTATCTTGCTGAACAATATATGTAAGAATCATAAACCTTTGTTTGCCATAGAGCTTATTTTGTGCAATAATCCCATTGGCTTTTTGTCAAGGGAACCACGGCAATACCAACGTCTGGGTCGGCCTCAATAATTCCTCATCCCTGCAGCACTCTAGCTGTCCACAGATGGTAGTTTGATGATGGACCAGCATCACTGTCCTTTGGCCCCACTGCTCAATATACAAAACGTCAACTGTACAATCCTCTCAGCCAGTTAGGTTTAATGGTTACCAAACTTTGAAGTTTAACAGCCAATTGGATTATTTCTCCAGGAAATGTTTGTGTGGCACACAGTGAACTCCACTCCTCCATCAATCTACTGTAAGAAACTGCTGCCCTAATTTATGCTTTAAATATCTGCTACTTTCCCATGAAACACATGAAAACCTCAGCTTGAGACCAACCAAAGACATCCATGTTGTTTTTCCACCGTAGTTTTACATCATACATTATTACAGCAGGAGGTTGGAGGGAAGGGTCCATTCGGAGAGTCCTGAAACAGGCTCCTGCTTTTACAACAGCTGGTTGTGCAAGTACAGCAACTTTTCTAATCTCACTACAGATTAAACATGACTTCCTGCACAGAGAGGAAGCCGGAGGGGATAACACTGTGTCCATAGAGGAATATCATACAAATGGTACTCTGGAAAAGGAGGAGACGACTGGAAGAAAGATGATCGTTGATCCACAAGTGTTCTGCAAGAGAGAAACATTGATGGAAAGAATATGTAGAGGGAGGAGAGAATTGGTTCACAGCAAACATTGAAAGGGAGGAGAAAGAGTACAATGTTGAAGAGAAGAATGGATGGGATTGATTTATAGAAGAGGAGATGCTGGATCGATGGTTTAAAGAGGGACCTATGGCTCTAGCTGGAGATGGACAAGATGGCCGACGTGTCTTTAGCCTTGTCGAAGAAGATGGACGTCTCATTGGCTGCCTTCAGTTTGACCTGGGCAGAGCCTGGCAAACCTTGAGCCGTGGTTGGCTGACACTCTTGACAGCAGCAGCAGCAGCAGTCCATGAAGGCCTGACCGAGAGCCTGAAACACAACGACATCATGCAGCTCAGTGACTTTACAGAACAACATTGCTGTTTGAAGGTTAATGACTTTCCTCTACTCAAGCGTGCTGGAACTATTTCTTTACGAACAACAGTGTATCCATCCGCCCTGGTTGGGTTTTTAAGTTTTTAAGCATCCCTACGGCTTGTTGTGTGTCTGGTGGAGGCACTGTGTGTGACTGTACCTCAACCTTGCAGCACTGGCAACTGCCATCTTAAAAAACCTGTGCAACAGCTCGCAACGATAACCTTAAAAAGGTGTTCAGGGGGTCCTTGGTATTAATTAAGTAGACCCCCTTGCTCATTAACATTGCAGGTGTTGGGTTTTGGGTGACGTGAAAAGGACTCCAGGATTCTGCTTGATGTTTGTGGACTCTGATCTTTGACCTACCTTACACAAACACAGCAGCAGCACCGGCGTCACTGACGACTTGAAGAACAATAGGAAGTGATGCAGCAGTGCCAGCATGGAGGCCGTGTCCTCGGAGATGGTGATGTGCGTGTAGGCCAGCGTGATGTTGCACACGTGTTCGGGCAGAGCGCAGACGCCGTAGACCACCGCCAACGCCAACAGCGTGCAGTTCAGCTGCCGCTCCACCGCTTGGTGCTGTTGACGCTTCTGATTGGAGGAGCGGTCGTCGTGGTTACGCTGCTTCTGGGTGGAGTTGGAGTCGCTGTTGACGTTGCGGGTGGCCATTTGGCAGAGGATGGTGAAGAGGATGGGGAGGCAGAAGTAGCAGCCAAAACACCACCACATACGACCCTGAGACAGAGTACAGGAGTAATCGGATTACCTTACATGGAGACGCAGTCATAAATTGTGTTACTTTAGTTGTTGTTGTTGAAATAGTCTGTTGTGCAATTGGAGAAGTTATAGTACTCTCTGGTTCTGTGTAGCACTCTAAAGATTCATCACCAAATCTTGTGGGCAGGAAATGGTCTGTTGTCGTCATGTGACTTGTGCATGAGTTCAGTCACAGGATTACAGTTATATGAGAGTTACAGTCTTCTGGACTTCCATATTTAGGAGCTACAGTTGAAAGCGCCAAGAAAAGCTAGAAATTGAGCCTGAACTCAGCGTGTAGTTGGAGTGTTTGATCACAAGCAGTCGCAGGATCATTCTGGTTTATTAAACCTGGGGTTTTAAAATAATACTTAAGAAGTCAAAAGTCCCTGTTTTGAAAACCTCTGGTTCCTTTTTAGCACTGTTCCCAGATTACCATCTCCTGTAACTTGAATCGGGTGTGCAGTTGCCTTACAAAGCAACAGGTTGCTGCTGAGACACTTCCTGCCCATTTAATGCAACGTCAGTCACAATTAAAATGTAATATTCAATCTCAAATGGAGTAATGAGCCAATGACGGGGGACAAAGAAGCAGTGTGATGAATGCATGGGTGATTCCTGAACTTCCCATTGGTCAGTTTCGCCTGTGTGTGTGTTATATTCTTACCTGGTGATACCTGAGCAACAGAGAGTGGAGGGAGTCGGGCAGGTAGAGGGACAGAGGGGAGGAGGTGGTGATGGTGCAGGAGTCGACCAGCCGGCCGGTGGACGGGGACACCGCCTGACTCAGTTGCCACAGGAAGATTTCGGGGCTGGACAGCAGCAGAGCGGCGAGCCACACCAGCAGCAGCTTCAGCAGCACCGTGTGGCATCGCTCCACCCGCCGGGCCTTCGGCTGGGACGAGGAGGTGGCGGCGTGGAAACGATCGATACCCAGAGCGCACAGGGTGAAGGAGGTGATGCCCAGAGACACGGCCTGCAGAGAACCACAACAATCAGTGCTTCAACATCAGTCAGCAAGTAAATCCTGTCTCTTCTCAAGGAAGCAGAACTTTGTTGCCTCAGCCGACAAAACGGACGACACTAAGACTGCAAAATGGTTGCAATTTAGAAATAGTTTTGTTATTCTACATGATGGAGCTATTTCTTAAGCAGTGACATGCTACTTGTAGCATCTGTCAACTGTACAATCTGGGTTAGCTTCACTTGGTCTCAGTATCACTGATGTTAGCATTAGCATCAGGTTGCTTTTACTCTCTGTTGGTTGCTGCAGAGATGTTAGCTAGTTTTGATTCAAACCTTTTACGCCATTTTCTTTTATCTTCAACTAAGATCTATACCAAGTTCTAGTTATATAATAAAGGTACTTTGTCATATGTTTGCTCCTTTAATTAATCTGAGATCAAGTTATACAGGTTGTGTTAGCACTAAAACTAAGGTTTGCATGAATATCAGGACTCAGGACCTTTGAGGGCTACGTTCATGGCTGTGGTATATTTGAAATGGGAAACTTTGAATCAATCAATCAAAACTGGTCGTCGTGTTAATTACCACGGTATAAAATCTTATCTCTCTGCACCAAAGCTTTTGAAACTTAAAGATCATCAGAGGTTTCCAGTTTCAAAGTGACTTCAGACTCTTTGATAGTGATTCATAACTGTTCTTTTCAAGGTTTTGTCAGTATTTATCCTCTGTGTTTGTTGGTGTCTGTGGTCAGTTAGCTGTCTTAAAGAGAAGCTGGAGATATTTTATATTTCTCTAATAATCAACTGATCTAATGTTCAGACTCAGACCAACAACATGTTAGTCTGTCTCTCAACCCTTAAACTACACATCTACATACCAGTACTTGACATAAGTAAAATATTATATATAGGTAATAATAAATGTACAATATTAACCATGATATAATAATACTAATGGACTTTGCGGACGAAACTGCTGCTTCCAAAGCGCAGATGTGGTCCTTCAAGCCCTCAACCTTAATCTAATGGCTGCAAACAGACTAATATGATGATGAACCGAAACACCATCAACTGTTCTCTGAGTTGAGGACCTGCCAGAGACGGGGTTACAAATCATAAAGACACATTTTCACCCCAAATTTGTTCCTGTCAAACTCTGAAAGCAGCAGCAGGACGTTCCAGCACACACAGTAACAGGTCACCACGGCAACTGACTCTCAGACTGTCCAGTTTCTGCTGTGTGCAGAGGAAGAGCTCGAATCGGGGTCAGGTGACCTTTCAGCTTACCTGGCTGAGATCTGATGTGAGCTAGACCACCTGCAGATGTGGTCTGACCAATCTGAGGTGTTCTGCACTGACATGTTTTCGGTTTACACCACGTTACAGGTCTGGTGACCTACTTGAATCTGAAGGGTATAAAGTGCAGAAGAAAGAATGTGGGACCAGAGCGCAGACAGACCCGAGGATACGTAGACCACATCCAAAAAGTGCAAATATGTATAATATAATAAAATATCTCTTCGGTATTAGACCTGGTCCATCTCGGGTTCCCGGTTGGGACCAGGTGTGAATGGGGTCCTGATAATCACCCGCTAACGACCCCCTGACCTTTTCTCCATCGGCACCATCAGAATAAACTTTTCACTTCATAAAATATAGAAATATTTAAGTCTAATGACCAGTTTGTCACTCCTCAGAGGATCGACCCTTTCCATTTGAACACATGAGCTTACCTCTAGCGCCACCATCAGGACACGTCACATTAATGCATGTTATCACTTTGAGTATTTATGACAAAAACACAAAATCAGACTTCTTGTTCCCCCTCCTACTTCTATATAAGCCCCACCCACCTCCATATAAGGCACCATGCGGCAGGTGATGTCACCCAGGATCCTCCTATGGGAGAGCTGGTTGAGGACCACCACAGGGAGGCAGAGCACCAGGACCAGGAAGTCCCAGAATGCCATGCTGGCCAGCAGGTAGTTCCAGGCGGACCTCATGTAGTAGTTGTTCCAGACAATACACATGACCGCCATGTTTCCCACCACGCCCACTGCCAGCACCAGGCCGGCCAGGAACAGGATTGCGTAGGCCGCATACGAGCTCTCCGCCAGCGGGTAGAAGGGGTTGAAGAGTCCTGGGGCGTCGTGGTCGGAGCCGTTTCCACGAAGATTGACGTTATGATCATCACCATCACCGTCTCCTACTTTTGTTTCTTTGTCGAACTCGGTGGTCTGCGGTGGCGTCACTGAGTCGTTCTCGAAGGACTGGCTGAAGGTGGACTGTTGCTCCTCCTCGTCGACGCCGCGGGCCAGGCGGCGGTGCTGGTCCAGGTCTAGATCCAGCATCTCAGGGAGGGGAAGGCTCTGGTTCGGGGCGTAGGCGTCGTCCCCGGTCCTGAGCTGCTTGGTGGTCCAAAGGGCTTCCAGTTTGACTTTGGAGGAGGGTTCGTCAAGGTCATGTTGACCAACACTCTTTGCATCCGTAAACAGCAGCGTCAGGTACAGACACAGCCACAGACCTACAGACACAGCCATGATGCAGATCTTAAATGTGAAAGATTCTTCTTAAATTTGGTCGATTCAAACCAGAGTTGTTGAGGATTTGTTTCGCAGCGCGTCAATGCAGTTCCAGCAATGTTTCCAAATAAATTCCCAGTGTTCAGGATCAAAACAATCAGCTTGATGCTGGCAAAGTTTCCGAACCCCCTCAGCAAGACGGTGATCCAGTTGATGTAGTTCAGAGTTCCTGACAAAAAGACTATTCCAGGAAACAATTTGGTTGAATTACCCCAAAGATGGCAGCCGTTTACTCGTCTGAAAGTTTCTAAATGACGAAGAAACAATCAAGACGTCCACTGGATTTTTAATAAGTTTGTAGTCCAGACAAGATGCTCTCCTCTGATTTCACCTTCTCTCCTCGTCTCTTCTCAGGCTTGTCTCTTTAAACTCCCAATACTCCCAAGTTTCCCACTTTAACACTTGACTCTGTTTTTCCCATCCATTAGTAATCCAAACAGGTGTCGGAGCTCCAGGAGGAGGGGGGGGAGCAGGGTGAGGGTCTGTGTCCGTGGCGGGGCTGCTGTGTCTGGGCTGCAGGCAGCTGAGAGACTGGGCGTCCTGGAGCTCTGAGGGTCTCTGGGAACCGGCAGCCCTCTGCAGTATGGCTGGATGGAGCTTTTGTCAGGACCCACACACTCACGCACGCACACACACACACACACGGACACACACACGGACGGGCCTAGAATCACAAGCATACAAACAAGGTTGGCACAAACACAAATACACACATTTGTCTGCACGATCATGCATGCATACTTTCTTTTGCACATTTGTCTCTCTCTCTCTCTCTCTCTTTTACACACACACACACACACACACACACATTGTCAGTTCTGCTGCCCCCTGGTGGTGGTTTTACTGGGAACCACAGCCAGCTGAGTTCAGTGAAAGAAACACATCTGACTCGAATACTGATGAATCCACTTTTCTGTGTGTGCATGTGTGTGCGAGTGTGTGAGAGTATTTGTGTGTGTGTGAGTGTGTGTTGTGAGAACAACTTGAAGCAGCTTCACAGTGAGAACATTTTTGCAGAGTGAGAACAGATTCTGGCCGAGCTTCACTTTCTGCTTTACACAAAGTCTTGCAAGTTTGGATAACGCTTTATTTTTAACTGTTGTGTTTTCAAGGTTTGGAATATGCTTGAATTTTGATATGCTCCTGGAAAAATGCTTGATTTTCAACATAATCTGGATACCTTGAAAGTGCTTGAATCAAGCTGTAATATCCCTGTGTCCACTAACATGTATGATGTGTGTATTTGAACACACGTCGTGCTGCTGAGCCTCCGCCGCTGAAAGTAGTCCCTGCTGGTTGTTTGCTAAAAACTACAGCGAGCAGCTGTTTCAAACATCAAACTATGAGTCTGAGGAGTTTTTAAAGATGTGCGTCTCCAGCAGGATCCAGTGGGCTCGGAGCCTAAAGGCAACATTGGATTTGTTGTCCTTTTATTTCATTTTGTGCAGGAAATCTTACCTGAAACAATCATGATGAAGAGTTTTTATATATTTTAGAGTTTTTAATAAAAGTAAAACTTAATATTTAAATTTGAAAATACTACATTTTAGTTTTAAGATTTATTTTCCTTTCTTCCACTGGTCACAGATGTGAACTCTCACACGGCTGCAGTTCCCCTTGTTACCATTAGATGGTGCTGTCGCTCCATGTGAGTGACTGGCTGCAGCAGACTCACCTCCACTTACATGACAGGTACAATAAGTTCTTCATGAACTCACACAGTCACATCCATGTTTCTTTGGTCTAGCTGACCTTTGACCTTCTGAAGAATCTCAAACACAACATTTGGTTTCTGAAACAGAACAAAAACAAACTGGCAGCCAATCAAATCTTCAGGATCAGGATTTACAAAGGTCACGTTAACAGGATGCTGTCAGGTCTCTGTACAAACACACACACACACACACACACACTGTCTGATGCCAGTGTTTACCAAATGGGTGTGTGTGTGTGTGTAAATTTCACAGATCATCAGGTGATATCCCATGATGCACCTGGTTTCACTCTTGAAAGACTCATGAAACATGAACGTTTTGACCTGAAACAACAGAAACTCGACCTTCACAGGTAGAAAGTAACAACTTTAGTTACAGATTTTATAATTATGCATAGAATTTATAATCAATAATAAATATATATATATTATTAAATATAATTAAACATTTTATAGATTTAGTTATAATCCAGTAATATATATTATTTTGATGATAATACCTTTGTATTTGTTCACTTTAGAAACGTTGCAGAGTTTTTCTACACTGTGGTAAAATTTCTGAAGGTGCAGCTGCAGAGAGGATGAGGAGCTGATGAGGAGCAGGACTCCTCCACACACCTCTCAAACCTGGTGAAGCAGCAGAAAACAGATCTCCAGGAGATTAACTTTAATATCATTAATTTTTTAACTCGAGTCGGCTTTACACACACACACACACACACACAGGGACGGTGTTCAGGACGTGCAGCTACCTGCAGAGTCACCTGTCAGAGCGAAGACAACTAAAGTGAGTCGTGTTAGCAGAGGACAAAGTCTTCAGGTAACACTCTGGACTTTCCTCTTGCAGGACAAACTTCACGACTAGTGAGGCAAAACATCTGAAGATCCACGGAGAGAAAAGTGTTTCTGATGAACCACGGAGGAAAAAAGACATTTAAATCACTAAAGACTGGAACGATGTTGGGAGGTCCTGCGTTAGAAGCACCTGCTG
The DNA here is from genome assembly GCA_036024295.1 of Nannoperca obscura. Taxonomy (NCBI): domain Eukaryota; kingdom Metazoa; phylum Chordata; class Actinopteri; order Centrarchiformes; family Percichthyidae; genus Nannoperca; species Nannoperca obscura. Next base: position 4,486 of record JAVQJL010074650.1, on the reverse strand, counting down.
GAGGTGTGTTCAAGTACCGCTGAGACACACGGTGCCTTCAAATGCAGTCGTGTTTATGAGAAGACCTCGGAAGTGGACGTTTTCACGAGTTGTGACGTGGATGTGAAGTTTTAGAGAACTCAGGCCGTTGAGTTTCCCGCTCGCTAGCATGCTAAACTGTTAGCCTGTTAGCAGCTCAACAGTAACGTTGAGCTGATGTGTTTTGTTTTAGTTTTATAAACAAAAGAAGAACAACGAGGGCTCTTCTGGCGTCCGTGCTTCTGTTGCCCAGCAGCGGCGTTCTCACGACTCACCGCGTGCTTCAGCGAGTGTACCGTGTGCAGAGTCCGGTCTGACACCTGAGCCCAGGTGTTACTGCAGGTACACAGCAGAACTACAGCGTGTATTTGATTGGACGATGCAGAGCCGCGCAGGATCTCCCAGAGGCCTTTGCGTTGGCGCCTCTGCAGCAGCTCCACTCAGATGAATGAGGCGCGCACACACACACACACACACAAATTTCCCAGGGGCTGCTGTGAACTAATCATCCCGATGTGTTCATTGGACCCTGCGGTGTCATTGATTGACAGGTTACAGGTGTTGCAGCTGCTCACAGTCTCCGCCTCCACCCGTCAGTCAGGTGAGCGGCCGGCTGGATATGGTCCTGCTCAGTCCATCTGCTCCTGCAGCTCTATATAAGGTTGTCAGTCTCTCCAGTGGAAAGACATGGAGGGCATCACGGGTCAGTGGACGCACACACACACACACACACACACACACACACACACACACACACACCTTATATGGGAGAGAAAGTCGGTGGAAAATGTCGGTGTGAAACAACAGAGCGTGAAATTCCTCCTTTCTCTTAAATCCAACCTAAATCTCCTCGAGCCGACAGTCGTGTTTGGTTTGGAGCGAATCATCACCCTGCGGCTCAGCGACGACCTACAACATGAAACACACACATTCTGGTCTGTTCACGTGGGATTTTACTCACATTCACACGCGAGCCGCTGACGGATCACAGCGAGAAAACACTCGTCTGAGGCCTCTGATGCATCCACCTAATGTGGTCACGGTGGGGCGGAGCCTGGGCGGAGCCTGGGCGGATGTTCAGGTGACAACTGACGGAGAGGAACAGATCCTGTTATCCTCAACAACATTTTCAAACTGTTCTTGTGTCTCACACATCCACAATATAAGATCATGTTCATTAATATGCCACTTAATGCTCCAAAACTAATATTACAAATAAATGCAGGCATTCATTTATTGATAAAATGTTAAATAAATCAAGAAATTGAGTGTTTGTGTGTGTGTGTGTGTGTGTGTAGCTTGTCCATGTGTTGATCTGGAGTCAGTTTAGAGGAAAACCACAGACCTATCAGCCCTGAACGCACCATGACACACTGAAAGACAGCCCCCCCACCTCTTAATTTACATATTTAGGCTGAAATGTAAAAAGAAAATACATAAATACATTTGGAAATGAATAAATAAAATGGAAATTTAAGTAAATAAATACAGAAATATCAATATACATCCCATTTTATCAATTAATTAGTACCTACATTTATTTTTAACATTAGTTTTGGTGCATTTAATCTTTAACAGCATATTAATTAATTTACTGAGCCATGTATTCATTTATTTTGGGTTATGGCACTTCTGGTCCTCCATATTTTTGTGTTGAAATGTAAAACTAAAACAGGAACTTGTAGTTTGGATCCAGGTGTTTTTGTGGGTTCAGAAATCTCTTAAAGTCCAAAGTTGTGTTGAGTTATTCTGAGTTATTTTAGGACGGGGGGAGGAAACAGAGGCTGCTGAACTGAAGGAACGTGTTGCGTGAAGGTGGAAATAACATCTGAATGTACGCTGAGTAGAATTAACTGGGTTCTTCTCTGCTCTTCAGTCATTTGTTTGTTTGTTTGTTTATCTGCCTCCACAATGTAAAATATTCCTCACACAGAAACTTCCTGATTCTTTCTTGCGCAGGTTGAGATGTAAAAAGTTGTCTTTTAATGAACAGATTTAACTTTTTACAAACTCAACGAGCTGCGACCACATAATATTATAAAAATAATAAAAGGTTTCCGTCTGAAATCACTTTTCTCTGTGGATGAATTATTGATGAGTGACCTCAGTCTTCATCGTGGGAATTCATGTTGACCTCTGCATTTCTAAAAGCGTTTCTTTCACTTTCATCTCTGTGACAACTTATCACCTATTTAATGACGACTCCCGCTGCCCCCCCCCCCCCCTCTCGTTCCAGTTAGCCGACCTCGTACGGGTCTAAAACCTCCAGAGAAGTTTGTGTTTTCAAGTTCAGATGGAAAATCCTCCATCTCCCTATTTAGACAGCTGTCTTTTTCTAAATCTGTCCATCCCTGCGTCCTCCAAGCATCCGGCCCACATCACTTCAAAAGGTAGACACAAGTATGTCACACACACACACACACACACATAAACCATGTGGAGTGCAGTCAGTCAGAGAAACTTGAACTCTTCAGTCTGATCCCCTGAAATTTAGTGACACGAGCTTCAAGTGTTAAAATAAGAATCCTGAGATCTGTGTAAACAAAGTGAGACTACATTAGAAACACTGGAGGTCATGAAAGTGTATTTACTTGCATAATAACTTAAATAAAACTTCATTTTAAATAAGTCAACATTCATTAATATTCAATTATACTTTCTGTACATTTGATCTCCACATATTAATGTCTAAATATTGTTTTTCCTTGCATGTGTTTGGTAGAACAATGTTTTCTCCACTTAAATCCCCCAGACTCAGAAACATTAACGTTAGCTTAGTTTCCTGTTAGCTCAGCCAGTAGCTTCCTGTTAGCCACTGGATTGCTAATATAGCATAGCTATATTACTCTATATATAGCTTATATCATCACACTGTATAAGAAATACATATGAATAAAATACAATATTGACACTAATACAATCACTTAAGCTAAAAGATAGACAATTGTTTAGCTAGTCTGGTGTAGTGACTACAACGCTAGTAATGCTTGAAGCCTTCTGTTATGCTGTGTTAGCTTTGTGTTAGCTACTGTTGAATCAATGCTAGCTTAGCCACCCTGCTAATGTGACATAATGAGCTTCGCGTCCTGTTTGCTGCTCTTGGACCTGCTTTGTTAAATGTTTAATTTGTATTCTGTTGGCTAATACTTGCCTGCTGTTAGCTTACCCTGCTAATGTTACCATAGCTGGGTATTTTGTTAGCTCTGTTATTGTGATGGTAGGTTCGTGTCTCATCAGATACTTTTGGATTCCAAGTATTGTTACGATATTTTTGCTTCAGCTTCTGGATCGCCCGTAGCTTAAACCTGCTAATATTATGCTAGCTTTGACCCCTTTAGCGGGTGTTGGCGTAGCTGTGGTCCCGCTGTTAGCTGCTATTGTTACTAGATAATTCCACATTAAAAAGTACAAAAGTATTAATACTTAAAGTACCAAAACCTGAAAGTACTCATGGTGGATTATAATTATTGATGCATTCATGTGTTCATCACATTAATGTTGTAATGTTATAGTTTACAGTAATCTATAATACATAATTGCTTATTAGTTAATAATATTTAGTATTTGAGTAAATGTACAAACGGCAGGAAATGTGTTGACACTTTAACTTTAGTCACATCTCTTAACCAAAACATGACGTATTCATATAATTATTCATTCATTCATTAATTATCGTGTCCCTGAAACTGAGCCGTACTTTACTTTCACTTTGTTAGCAGGTTTTGGCGGGACTTATGAGCTGCTAAAACAGCTAAACAGCTAAAAACAGCTAAAACCATTGGATTCCAGCAGGTCAGAGGATTTTTTTAGCTCAGTTTTGGGTTCAGCAGTTTATTAAGACGTAGTTGTGGGTTCTTGACTCTGTTGGAGGAGCGTCCCACCACACAGCAGCTGTTAGCATGTTCCTGTTGTTAGCTAGCAGACCCAAAGTGTCTCTGTAACGCTAGCTCACAACCTAGCATTACCTCCAAAAGAATGTAAAAACACTGGATCCAATAATGAAGTGAAATGAAATGCCAATTCAGTCAACTGTTACTACAGCGTTACTACACTGTTACTACAGTGTTACTACAATGTTAGTACACTGTTACTACAGTGTCACTACAGCATTACTACAGCGTTACTACACTGTTACTACAGTGTTACTACAATGTTAGTACACTGTTACTACACTGTTACTACACTATTACTACAGTGTCACTACAGCGTTACTACAGCGTTACTACAGCGTTACTACAGCGTTACTACACTGTTACTACAGTGTCACTACAGCGTTACTACACTGTTAGTACACTGTTACTACACTGTTAGTACACTGTTACTACACTGTTACTACAGTGTCACTACAGCGTTACTACAATGTTAGTACACTGTTACTACACTGTTACTACACTGTTACTACAGTGTCACTACAGCATTACTACAGCGTTACTACACTGTTACTACACTGTTACTACAGTGTTACTAC
>JAVQJL010074647.1:0-21752 GCA_036024295.1 Nannoperca obscura | reverse complement strand
ACACACACACACACACACACACACACACACACACACACACACACACACACACACACACACACACACACACACACACACACACACACACACACACACACACACACACCATGCACCCTGTTCTAACTGCTAACTTCCCTTCCTCCCTTCCTCCCTCCTCTCCTTCCCGCCTAGCACCTCCTTCCTCAATCTTCATTCATACCTTTCCTCTCCTTCTCTGGATCTTTGTAGTTTTCTGTCTTTTCAAGGTGCAGGCTGCAGCAGCAACCCAAATAAGGTAGTGCATGCAGCTTGCAGAGCTTCTGATTGGGGGGCTGCATGGAGCGTGTGTGTGTGTGTGTGTTTGTGAGAAGGTGGCTTTCACTGCAATCAAGTGAGAGTTCAGACCACAGGCCAGAGAGGAAGAGAAGAGACATACGTCTAACATGACACTATACAAGCTTTGTTTCTGTGATTTTAGACGCTTCTATGGACGAGCTGATGAGATATGCAGCAGATGTGATGATGTACGAGACGCCAAGTGGTGCAACACGACACTCGCAGACACACAAACACTCTGGTGCACAGATTCAGCTCTTGTTTGCACCGTGACGGCCTTCCTGTGGCCTACATTTCACATTCCTCTGCTCTCATTAAGTAATCACACACAGGCCAGGAACAAGCCTGTCCAAATGTCCTCATAATCACATGTGGAATACATTAGTATCCGCTTGTGTGCACACGTCTGTGTGTGTGTGTTTGTGTGTGTGTGTGTGTGTGTGTGTGTGTCTGTGAGCGTGTGCGTGTAGGTCAGACAGAGCTAGGGGAGGGGAGCAGGAGAAAGGAAAAGAGAGGGAGGAGAATCTGGGTCAAACTTGATCTGAACCACATTTGAAATGGAGGAGGAAGTGCGTCCAACCAGTAAGAAGGCAGTACGAGGGGAGCGGTAGGCGCAGCAACCCAATGAGGCGGCGGTGTGAGAGAAGGCGGGTGGGCTTACGGATGTGTGTCAGTTACATAATGAAGCCCCTCCCTGTCCGTACACTGAGCGGGCTGCCGGGCCGACTGCAACCGTGCTAACGCTGATGGGTGCCAGGGACCGGGACAGAAAACACACAGTAGAGCTAGGGGAGGGGGGGGGGGGTTCCCCACCACAGAGAGGGGAAACACTGACTCTCCAGACAACATGCACACACCACAACAGCCACAGACTCACATCCTGATTCCTACATTAAAGAGGAAACAAGTTGTGTTAACTTTCTGTAGCACTTGACTTACTTAAAAAAAAAAGAACGTGATCCCTTTATAACTCAAAAGTGTCTATTTAAGTATGTCATGTAAACATACTGGCTTCTAGCAGTTGATCTAAGCCTGAAGTTGTTGGTTTCACGCGAAGAATTATCAGAAAAGAATCGGACGGAGAGACATCTGGAGCATGTCTAACTTTTTTGGTGTTGCTGGGTGTGTGTATGAGTATGTAATGGAATGCAGCTGTGCAGTGACACTGCAGGGCAAGCCACTGTGAACCTCTGGCTCCACCTACGGGTAAAGGGACAGAACTGCAGGAGAAGGGATGAACATCTTATCTGCACTTACATTGCTTTTTGCGTTCATGTATAACCTCAGAGGTTCGAAGGATTACATTTTAGGGCCAGTGTATAATATACAAGGATATCAGAGGGAGAGCAGAACCATCTCAGCTATTAAAAGAAAAGCCACTGTAAAAGGCTTTAAAAAAAGAATAGATGACTACTGTGTAGCCAGAGGAACTGGTGGAGCTGAGGCAAAGTCAGCAGATGTAACCTTTATAATCTGACCAGAGACAGAAGATCTCTGTGTGCTGCGGGGAAATTCTGTAAATGTATCGGAAAATAATGACAAGTTTAAAAAGGGGAACTCCTTTGAGCCTTAACCAGAAGTAATTGAGAATGAAAAGAATCTGAGGGTGTGGGGTTAGAAAGAAGTGAGCTCACCACACCTCATCTCCGCTGGAGGGTAGCGGCTCGAGGCTGCTCTGGACAATGTCGAAGGAGTGCAATGCTAAATCTTAAGAACAAGAGATCCTCTCGGCCTTTTTTAAACCAGTCAGGAAGCTGACAAAAAACGTTTTTTTAACCTTAATAAACTAATAAGAAATGGCCATGACCTGTCCGGTCTGTGTTTGACCAACAAGTAACTACCGTCCTGTAAACCCTGCCAATGAGCTCATTGACCTTTCTTCACACCTGGAACTATTGTACAAGAACTAAATTTAGTTGGGTCGAAAAGCAGGTTTAGTTCCTCAAAATGTTCTCTGTCCCCAGAGAAAGCTCCTGCAGTGGAAACACCCTATAATTATAATAGTAATAATTATAATAATAATAATAGAGAAGTATTATGCAGTAATACACTGCCCAGCAACCTGTTGAGGATTTTTCAAACAGCTAGTGTAGTCCGACCACAAGTTAAAAATCCAAAGATATTCAATTTACAATGATATAAAACTGAGAAAAGCAGCAAATCCTCAAATTTGCGAAGATAAAACAAAATTATTTTTTGCATTTTTGCTTAATAATGGTGTTTCACTTCCTGCCGATTGACTAACTGATTAAGTGACTTATAATTTCAGCACTATTTAAAATATAGGCTTAATATTGTACAAACATCCCCAGATAATGTGGTCACAGTTACTGCAGGACTTGACACTATGGTGCTATAAGGTGAATACACACATTTATTATGCCGGGGCGTCGACACAAACTCGTCTCTCTCTCCCCCTCATTCTGGGAATGTAGTGATAGCAGCAGGAGTGTGTGTGTGTGTTGAGTCACACAGAGATTGCAGCGGTGTGGCAGGAGTGAGTGTGAGACACAAGACACAGAAACGGAGACAAAGACGCATCAAGAGAGAGCAGGGAGGGTTTTTGTTTATGTGGTGGAAGAGAAAATATGATTGTAGGTGTGTGTGTGTGTGTGTGTGTGTGTTTCTGCCAAATAATGGAGATTTCACACTGGAATCCATGTGACAGCCTTGGCAGACACAAAGCAACGCCTCCCCCCTGCATTCCTCAGACAGAGGGAGGAGGCCCAGAGATAAACAGGGAGGGAGTCAGAGGTGGCGACCTCGCCAGATGGAACCGTTTCATCACGACCGTAAAACCGTTCATCAATCTTCCCTCTCTCACTGATTTTGATCTCTCGTCTCATGTCCGGGCTGCACTGACATGATTTATGCTGAGGTGGACGCTGCACACAGAGCTTTCAGGTTTTACTGTCACGATGGACTGAATTATTCATGACGCCTCCGCTTGAAGTCAAATCCAGGTTCCAGATTCTCTTTCTCTTTTGTACAGTATGATTTGCACACGTCCTCTGATGTAATCACATATGTTGAAATCCTAACCTACATTTGACTGTGAACGTATTCCTTTACTGTTGTGGTCTGCAGAGGGAAGAAAGTAGCAGTACAACAGCCTGGCTTCCCTACAGCCCAGGGCCTGTTTAATGAACTAAATAAATACGGAGTGGGACTGACCTTGCGGCACCGAGGGTTGGGACAGCTAAACAGAGACATGCCTTTGTCCAACAAGGCTGGGAAGTTGCAAAACGGACACCTGAAAAAGGCCAGAGAGGAAGGAGCGTTAAGGAGGGACGGTGAGAACAAATGTATGACACAGCACAGAAAACCCAGACAAAAGAGTCCCACTGTGAGGACACAAAGAGGCATTATTTAGACCATCAATTAACATGCATACTGACTAGCGTGCACGCTGGAAATGCATTGAAAGACCACCATTGTCAAACATTAAAAATAAGTGTGAATAAAACATACAGCAGCTGTGTGAACAAAACCCTGCACAGTTACAGGAAGATCTTATCATAAAGCATCAGGGCTGCAACTAACAATCATTTCCAGTATTGATTCGTTGCTGATAATTTTCTTGACTCTCTGATTCAGTTTAGTATATAATATAATGTAACATTGGAAAATATTGAAAAATGCCCATTATACTTTCTCAAAGTTGACATCTCCTAATTAGTTTCCTAACAAAGAAGCCAAAGAAAAGCAGCAACTCTTCACATCTGAGAGGCTGAAACTGGGGCATTTTAGGCAAAATTACTTATTCAATTGATTGATTCATTTTCTCATGATCAACTAATAAATGAATCGATTCATTATTTCAACTCTATAAAGCAGTGATTACCAACTAGGGGTACTTCTGCAGGGTACTTCCACTGGGTCCTTCTGCAGTTGCCAGGGGGTACATGGGAAGAATGTAGAGCAGCTCAACTCATTTGAAATAGAATAATGTTACGTGTTGCAGTTACGTGAGTAGTAGCTTAAGTACCAGTAAAAACTGGTAGTTACAATTAACGGATAAATGGCTAAAATACTTTAAAAGAAATGACTAAACAGTTAAAATGATTAACTGAAAGTAAAGGTTAAACAGTTGGAGCATTCAGCTTCACTCTAAGTGGTAGTAGTACGATCAATGACCAAACTAACCTAAATATTGATACTTTTATTATATGAAAAAATCATTTGAATAATATCCACAATTATATAAAGAGGTACACGGGTTCAATTGACAGGGTACCTTAGACCTAAAAGGTCGGGGAACCACTGCTATAAAGGATGTAAACATTATGGAATAAGTGAAAGACAACCCTGTGTTGACAGTTCAGGCACAAGACGAACGCAAGGTGTGACCCACACCCCCACACACACACACACACTTACCGCACAAGTTCATCAGCACAGGTGGCAGCGACCGCCTCCTCTGCCTGCCTCTCATAATATTTACAGAGGATGTTCTCTGGTAGCACCTTCTCCAGCTCACACACCGGGTAGGAGCACGGGCAGCCCCCCTCCATGCAGCTCAGCTCCGACTGCAACGTGAACAAACACGTTAACGCACGCCAGTAGTTACTAATGCACGGGGTACGTCTTACAAGCACAAGTACGCAGACACAAGCGCTCCCATCTGATGTATGTAACAGGAGGTGGACAAAAAGATAAAAACACCTTTTCTTTTAATACAACTCCACAACAACTACGTCACATACTGCGGCCTCGTAAAGATGAACCAAAGCCTGAGAAAGGATTTATGACAGAGCTGTTTTATTGGATTGCATTAGATTAAACAGACGAGCCTAATAAACTGACAACTAAGTATTTTACTACAAATCTTGTACGTTACATTATCGCTGTGATCCATGACACACACGCAATATTAACAAAGGCAGGCATGGTGTGCCCTGTAAGGCAGGAAAACCGACCTAAAAACTAAAAAACATTCATACTCTGGAAAAATGTAATATATGTTAAGCTTTCCGCGTACAATTTGCAGAAAATGAGCTCTAAAATAAAAAACACTAGTGTGGTCCTTTTTGGCAGAAAACCTTCGGCCAGTAATGGATTTTATTTCTACAGTAATTATATTTATCTGACTGTCACATCCCTTTGTATAAGGATTGTCCAGCTCAGTCAGACATTGGTTTTTAAAGGAATGGTCATTTATAGTTGCCTGGCAACATTAGCAGTTTTGTCCTTTTCAAATGTGAGAAAGTCAGTGTGTGTGTGTGTGTGTGTGTGTGTGTGTGTACCTTTCCGGAGCCAAATACTGCCTCCTGAGCATATTTGACCAGGCACTCTTTACAGAACAGGTGGCCGTCCGAACACTGCGTCATCTTCTCAAACGCAAACTCCCCGTAGCAGCAGCCACACTCAATCAGCTGGCCGTCCTGCACAAACAATCATAAGATATATTTTATGTAGCGCAGAGGTTTTCAGACCTTTCTACGTTTTTCAGTAGTGAAAGTATCAAGTGCCTCGTGGTACTTAAAAGGGATTAAAAAGCTAAATAGATCTTCAAAGCAACTATTCTACAAGGAACTTGCTTTTCAGGGACTTTTAAGAAAACCAGTTACATTCAGCTGTTGGGACTTAAATACCAGAGGATCTATTTTAATTACTCTTAGTGTACACAGAATAATAAAGTAGCCATCTTAAATAAACAGCGGTTTGTGAATGTGTGGTCTCTGATAACAACATTGTGAAGTTTTTCCATCTATTCATCAGGAGCAAGGTCGTGTTTTGAGTAGATGTTCAATCTGTCATTCTGTACCACAACAATGTTGTATACTGTGACCACTTAAAATAAAATAACCAGATGAGGTTTAATCAAATGTCAGATTCTTCAGCATGTGTGAGCCATTTTGAAGGTTCAGTTTGGTTGATGGTGTGTGTGTGTGTGGCTCCTACCTTCTTGTATTCATCTTCATTGACCTGCAGAGCCAATAGGAAGTCCTCGTGCTGGAGAGAGAAGGAGGAGTCGGTAAACTGTGAGAACCGGCTGATAACTTCACACAGGTGATAAACCAGATGCTGCGTTAGCACGGGGTAAACAAACTGCGCCCCAGAGCACTTCCAAAAGGGACACCCAAGGACTGTACTGTCCCCGTCTGTGTGACCGTGACGCTATTCTTTGTGGGTGTCTGACTGATGTCTCACCACCTGTGTAAATGACCTCTAGCTCTTATCAGTCAGCCAATCACGTAGGTGTGATTAGAATCTGAACAGCTGAATGGCACCCTACATTCAGAAAACCTCTGCTGAATGTACTGCAGCAGGGTGGGAAAAATAAATGGTAGACACAAAATAATGATTTACTACTGAGTGGCTGGTGGATGTTCACATTTTAAAAAGTTAATTTCCCACCCTGACTGCAAGTTAATATGGTAAGTCGTAGAAGTTTAATGTTATTTATTCTTTAACACTGCAGTCGTTATGTGTTTACAGTCTTACAGTTAGTGAACTGACTCTTTACGTTTGATACATCCAAGACAAGTCTTAGAAAGTGGAGCAAGTTATATGTATGTATGTAATATTTGACTTTTTGTACAAGCAATCCGGCTGTAAAATGTTCACTTAAAGTCATGCTGTTATATTCTCTGATGCTGGAAATGTTACACATTAATTGAGCAGCACTAGACAATTTGGTGTCTGTATACATGTTTTTTAGTATTCGAGTTATCTAATGAGTCATTTTATATAGTCAAGTGGTAAACAAACACATTCCCCCTCACTTGGAAAGCCTCTACACAGGATGTTCAATCCTGGCTTAAAAAATGTAATAAAAACCAGAAGGATTTGCTACTACACAAATCTAACATTCCCCATAGAAATATTATGCTGATGGAAAAATATTATGCAGAGAGCAAAATACCCTCATCTCACTGTTCAGGAGCCCAAAACAGAATTTATGACACGCGTACAACATAATAAAGAAATAAATGTGAAGTTGGATAAAGTCTGGGGGCATAAATGCAATACTGTTACAGAGAAACACCATGAATAACTTTGACAAAAGTTGTGTTTGTGTTTGTGTGTGTGTGTGTTTACCTCCGCCCACTCCTTGGCCTTCTGCTGATAGAATGAAAGCTCCTTCTGCAAAGAAGCTTCCAGGTTGTTGTACGTCCTGTAGTAGCGACGGTCATTCTCCAAGAAATACATCCTCTTGTCAAACTTCACGGAGCCTGCTGGACAGGGACAATAAGAAAAAGTATTCACCTGGATGCACCTGGAGATCTGGTGGTCAAAATGAAAGAACAGCAGCAAGGCATTATCAACAAACACAACATGCACTGCGAGTACGTGTACCTAACGTACGCGCACGCAGCTGGGTGCATAGACCGTGGCATGTGGTGTGAGCACGCAGGGAGAAGTAAAAAGGTTTGTTCACCGTGCTCAAAATGGAAATCAATGTAGCAGCGCTCAGACGAGGCTCTGCTCCGCCGTCTCTTTCCTGAGGGGTCGCCTGAATCTTGCCACTTCTTCAGAGCTTCGCATAAGGCCTGGGAGAGAGCGGGGATGAAAGAGAGAGCTGTGAAGGAGAGTCCGGAAGTAGAGAGAGTTGCAATTGCACGGCGCACTACGAGGTACCTTGCGTGTGATTGCATAGTGTCCCTTCAGAGCGTTGAGGGCCCATTTGATGTCCTGACAGCTGAGCATCCTGAAATCTGCCATGAGCAAGTCGGCTGCCTGCATCACGGCCTCGGGTCCCACTGTGCCCAGTTTGGCATAGTCAAACAGGTCCTCGGTCTCCTGAAGGGATCCAGAACAGACGCATAAACACAGTGACCAGACATTGAGATATCTGAGTCAAAGACGAGCATGGAGCCGTCTTCAAAACAAATGAAACACGACATTGTCTCACTTGCGATTTTTTGTGATTGTCGGGTGGGTGGGAGAACAGCTGAACAATCAGGTTTCAAGGCAGGAGAGACTGAAGGGGTCTGTTTGTGCTGCTGTTTTGTGTGAACAAGTCAGACAGCCCGAGGTGACATTGTTCTTTCCTGCCTCCATATGTGTGTGTGTGTACAGTGCTCTGCAAAGTTTGCTTGGGAAAAGAACAATACAGATAAAGTTTGTCTCCTTTCCGTGTGAAACACTCACATAATGCAGACGCTTTTTTCAGTTATTCCTTCACCGTTTACAATTCAAGCCCATTCTTCAACAACTGCCACAATTCAACAACATCACAGAGTCATAATCTGGTGACAGATCTTGGTGTCAGCTGACCTCAGCTGACTTAATTATGTATGTGATTTTCCAGTTCTTCAGATGTAAGAAACTGACTTGACCCACACCACTACATCCTAGCTTAAGTTAACTAAAGTTTAGTCTTTAAACATCACTCTTCTAACTGAGAACTTGCGCTATCAGTAATGCCTTTTACACACACATACACACACAGACACACACACACACACACACACACACCTCTGTCTGGGTGTCTCCAGACTCCAACAGGATGCTGGTCGGAGCTGCTGCGGCTGCTGCAGCCTCCCCCCTTGGATTCTCTGGGTTCTCCAACAGCAGGTTACAGATACTTGGGAGGAAAAAGAGCAGAGGAGAGCTGCATGTAAACAATCCTGCACTGACACAGTTAAAGGTCTGATGCTCTTTCAATGCTTCCTGCTGACAAACACAGAACAAATTCTAATACACAGATTTGGGACTGTGCCCTATTGCATATGTGGCTACTTTCTGTGAAAGAAAAATATAATAATAATTTATTTAACATATAATGATATAGCTCGATTGACCGGTCAGAGCTCTGCCATTCCTATCTACTACTACTAATCTACTATCTATCCACACACCCATCCATCCATCCATCTATTAGAAAGAAGAGGCGTCATTCAGGCCTTAAACACAGGGTGATACTCTCAGTTATCCTCATCAGTCAGGCACATCAGTTCAATAAATCATTGATATGAAAAAAGGAAGAGACCTTTAAGCTATAATAAAAGTTAACAAGCCAAAGTTAACTACGTCTGAATAAACCAAGGTACAAACAAAACTTAACTCCATAAACCCCCTGCAAAGTACAAAGGATACCAATCTAGAAACCATACTAGTGTTATGGTAAACCACATCTTCTAGCTCAGACAGTAAACATCCCCATCTGACTCTATACAATTAATTAGGGATGTATTTCCACCGGACAGATCAAGTCTGACAAATGTAATTAAATTAAATTGAATGCGGAGTAAATCCTGCTTTAATGAAATGTTAAAACAAAAACATGCACGTATGTACCAGTGATGCAATGATGGGCTGGAAAACTGTTGCAGTAAAAAATGCCCACTTTGTTCTATAAGGGAAGAACTTTTACTACCTTAGACAAAAGTCTATAAGTACAACAGGTATTCACTTAATTTCCTCAGTCACTGATCATAACTCTGTACGAAGTACCGGAGAGAAAAACTACTTACACATTCAAGTCTTTCACATTATTCTTTTGGATCAGTTCTGCTACATAGGCTTCTCGGACATCTGGGAATAAATCCAACTGCAGACGGTACACAAAGAGTCAAACAAGGCGGGGTGTAGTTGGGACAGAGGGGGTGAGAAGCGTAGTTACACCACAATTAAAATCAACCAACTTAACGAGCTCACTGTGTCTGTATGTTCGGATAACAGAGACGATTCCAATGCGTGCACCGTTTGTGTGATACTCACAACACTAGTGATGAGGGCTCTGATGTGGGGCTGCTGCTCCGCTCTCCCTCGTGGTGCAGAGGGACCGGGCCTCGCGTCCTCTATTCGAGGAACGTCCTCTGGTGCGGGAGGAACCGCGACCAGACCAGGCGCAGGGTGGACCCTTTCTGGGTTTGGAGCTGGAGCCAGAACGAGCCTCTCCTGTCCTTCGTTGTGGGGGACTAAAGACATGGGAGCTGGAGGAGCAGAAGGGCCAGAGTTCACATTAGGCACCCTTATGTTGAGCCTGCGGGCTGGTAGGACCACGCCGGAGACACCGGCCTGTGAAGGAGGATTGGGAACAGCCTCCCCAAGCGCCTGGCTCCCAAGGATGATCCGGTGACCTGCCTCTGGCGGTCCTAGTCTCTCTGGTGCTGCAGCTATTAGCACTGCAGGGGGGATCACCGGTATCAACTGAGGGTGTTGAGGGGCCTGGACTGGAGGCTGGGCTGGGGCCTGGGCCAGGGGCTGTGGTTCAATCTGAATCAGATTGCCGTGCATGTGATTGAACATCACAGGCTGCAGCAGGTTCGGGGCCCGGAGCTGCAGCTGGGGTTGTGTTATTAGAGCCGAGGCTTGGATGCTTGGCTGCTGGGGAAGAATAACTAGTTTCACCTCCCTCACCTGGGTGAGGTGGGGCTGTAGGATTGCGGTGGGCTGGAGCTGTGTAGATGTACCGGGCTGAGACTGCATCCGTGTGTAAGACTGTGCAGACGAAGTACTGGCCTGAGGATTGCTTGAATGAGTACTTGTACTTGCCTTTTCTTGAGTCTGTGCAGACGAACTTGACGCAGACGTACCGTCCTGCTGCTGCGAGTTTGTGTGATGTTTTGGCTGAGACAGCGTTTGTGATGAAGAGCCGGGCTGCGGCTGTGTGTGTTCAGAAGTGCTAGACTGCACTGGGGTCTGTGTTCGTATGGCTGGCCTTACTGCGGAGGAGTTGGCCTTGGCATCTCTGGAGGTAGAGGGGGCAGAACCGGGGTCCCCTGTGGGAACCCCAGACGTTGCGCTACTATGACCTACGACTTGAATTAGGTTGTGCGAGGCCCCGCTCCATTTCGCTGCTGGGCGAATCACATGTCTGCGTGAAGTTAGTGGCTGCAGGAAAACACAGGAGGCAAATTGATAGATGAATAGAAACAAAGATGCTACTTTGGTTGTAACTTCTGCGGCTCACATTATTGATGGCAAACAGTAAAACAAAACACGTTAACAATTGTCTAAAATGTTAACCGTGTACAATGTAACAGGGAAGAAAGAAATAAGTCTTTATCGGTCACCTCCAGTATGCTGATGTCGTCGTCATCGGCATTATCTAGGACTAAAACAGGGCTGCCAGGTACCAGAGTCACCGGCTCCTCGTCGGAGTCATCGGAAATGGTGATGAACTCCCTCTTGCGGGCACGGGAGCCTGCACAGACACAGCGTAATGTAAATATCAGGAATGTGTACAATGTGTGGGTGTTTATGTCTTAAACACATCCTCTGGATTTGATCCATCCAAACTATTTAGGAGCAGTGCCCGACCACAGAGCAGCACCCAGAGAAACAGACCATCTGAGGCCAGTGTCGAGGGTGACCACGGCAACAGAGACAACAGGCCTCGTATGATGCAGCAGGAGTACAGCTTGTATTTAATGAAGTCTTTACATTGGACGCTGTTTGTTCACTGAACACATTTTAGTTAACGGAGAGCAATAGCAGCGGTCAGAGTAAAATAGATTGGAAAAGTGGGTAACAGTATACATAGCAGCCAAAAGTCGTATGTTATTTTATCAATTTTTCCAAGACCAGTTGTTATGCAAGTGGCCAGTGGAGCTTTTCCAGCCCTCAGATGGGCATGAAATTCTCAAGTTGAATAATAAATACAGACAATTGGCAAATGTGTTGAAAACAAATCTGTTTCTTTCCTGTCAAAAGGCACAATATGTATGTATGTATTATAACCCCACCGACACAGGACTTTTGAGTCAGATACCGATACTGATATTTGAGAGTTAAAAATATT
This sequence comes from Nannoperca obscura, assembly GCA_036024295.1. Classification (NCBI taxonomy): domain Eukaryota; kingdom Metazoa; phylum Chordata; class Actinopteri; order Centrarchiformes; family Percichthyidae; genus Nannoperca; species Nannoperca obscura. The sequence goes on along the minus strand of JAVQJL010074647.1, from coordinate 9,742 downwards.
AAATAATGATATATTGGCCAAAATAAATTTTCTTTACACAACACATAGTATAAATATGTGTTGAAATGTGTAAGAAATAACTATCTCTGATAAGGTGGAAAAACTACAGAACACTAATTCAAAATATATCTTTGGTATTTTCTGTTCTTCAATTTCTTGTCATTTATTGGCTGACAAATGCGCCAATACTGATATCAGCCGATACATTCCATTTTATATATGTATGAAACAAGTGAACTACAAAACCCACTAAAGTGATACTAACCTTTGTACAAATTTTGGAATAAACTACTGAGTTTAGGATTTTTAATATATCCAGAATAAATTCTGATTAATTTCAGTTTGCATTAACAAAGTAATCACAATGTGCCAAAGGATTTCTGTCAAAAACTAGTGAAACACGTTCAATATATAACAAATAGCTCCATCAGTCACAGACATTTCGCAAATCAAAGTCTGTGAACCAAACGTCAGAAGATTCATTTTTTCTTCCAGCACGCTTACTGAAATTGTCTGTTTGCAAACGTCAACACCAGAGACAGTGTCTCTCAGGACAAATGAAAGTTTAAATGGTGATTACTTTATTGCTTTACCTCACACTGACACTTTTACATTTACAATTTAAAATAAGAGACTTTGCAATGGAAAGAAGGCTAGTTTTCCATGCTTTGACACAAAGTTTGGATTTACAATACATGGTGTCGCTAACCTGGTGCTTATAGAGGTGCTAATAATGTTTATTATAAATCTTAGTGGGAAAATCACTAGAGTATTGCCTCTCATTGACTAGAATTTAAATTGTGGACTATTTTTATATAGCAGAATTGAACTGTTTTTTGGATAATGTTACAGTGCTGTGATGCATTTATTTTTGTGATGTAAAACAAATGTGGGACACTGATGACAAGCTTTTTGCTTATTTGCATCCATTATGTTGCGTGTCAAACAGCAATGTTGCTTGCCATTAGGAACCACAACCTAAGAACCAGAGTATGGTATTGATGGAAGAGATACGACAAGGAAAGCGTGTCAGACTTCTATATTATAAAATGCCATGGAACAAAATATCCCAGATCACAAACTGGCACTAGAATATATTGCTGTTGATGATTGAACTGAGGCAAATTGACACTCTGAAATTGTGTGTGTGTGAGACAGAGATTGAAGTCTTCATTAAAATGGTCATAGTTGGAGTTACAGTACATGCATGTGAGTGAGCACAGGTCTCACCTTGGCTGCGGTGGACGTTGAAGCTTGCCAGGTGAATGACATCATCATCACTGCCTCCATCTGCCATTGTGAAACTGCACTTTCCAGCTCCCTGAATCAGCCCACGCTCACACAAGTCACTGCTCAATCAATACCATCTACTCCACACACACACACACACACACACACACACACACACACACACACACACACACACACAATGTTAAAGATGGTATTCCCCTGGATTTTCAACAAATGGTTTCGTTTTAAAATATCTGATTTGTCATAACATTTACCCAACTCAAGAATAGTTGGACTCCACCCTAGTACCATAAATAATCTTAGCTCAACTGGCATGTTAGACAAAGAGAACTTGACAAAGAAGAAACTTATGATAAAGCATGAGGAGCAGGGTTAAGGGTATCAGGATTTGTGCCATCAACTAGAAATAACATTAGCTTGCTAACTGAAAGTTGATTTGATGTGTTGGTCAACCTGATCTCTCAAGGATATGTTGAAACATTCACTCCGTCATCTTTAATTGGTAACCCAGCCCTAGTCGCCCTGGATCTGATTAAAGTTGGCATGAAATCAATGTAAATCTTACATGTTGTCACACAGCAGTACGCTAACACTCCGAGAAGCTGGCAATGTTGTAACACCAGCTATACGAACTTGCGTTTTATTAATCACCTTGACATTGGCCTAAACACCGCGCCATTGGCTTAAAGTTTAAGATTCTGTGGTTAAAAACAAACGTATCAAAACAGCAATCGATCATTCCCCCTCACACAAACAGAACAAACCACTGTTCTCAGCTAAGCTAATGTTAATTAGCTTGGCTTGCTAGCTAGCTAGTAGGTTAAGTAGTTAGCTCACTCCTGTCGGAATCTCTATCCATAACATTGCTTCGAAACCACCACGTACAGCTGACGATCTATATATGAAAACTACACATGCAGAAATATACAATACCGCAGCTTAGTGTTGGATAACCAATATAAAACGCCTTCTTGGAGGACTGACAATGCGTGAATATCGAAACAAACTGCCAAAACAAGAACAGTAGCAACGTCACGCGTACAATGCCTTTCGCAACGTACAGGCGGTGGCCTCTGGGAAGTGTAGTCCTAAAGGTACAGGATACTCTCAGCAGTGTGGCCAGACTCTCATCGCACGAATAGACCAAAGCTCTGGACAGAGGATGAATTCTATTTATAAGTAGAAAAGCCACAAGAAGAAGACGAAGCAGGAGCAGGGTTTACAGCTGAGGACAGTTCTAAACTGTGAATCTGTGAGAACAGCTCACCGGTGTCACAAAAGCTCACAAGGTCAGTTAACAGTTAAATCCCGGTGAGTTAATGAAGATATCCACGCTGTGCCAGCTGTACGTAATATTACGCATAGTTTCCAAGAGGCGTGAGTGCATGTCTGAGCAGGAAAGTGAAAATGATTTATTTTTGCACACTGAACAGAAATATACGATTCCAAAATAATATTGGATTTTCATCCTTTTAAATATCAAAATTCTAAAGTGACAACACATCACCAAATATTACAAAAGATGTATTTTTAAATTTAAATAAAGTTCTATTTTCAATTAAATTCATAAAAAAATTAAATGTAAATGTAAATTATTTTCAAAATTGCAACTGCACACTAAGTTTTTGTATATATTTTGGCTCTTTGTAATGGTTGTAACACCAATGTGCCTCCTGTGCTTACAGTATGTAAATACATAGTTTATTAGATATTTATATACAGTGAATATGTGTTAGATTGTCATATATACAGAGTGAAGAATGCACAAAACACAGGGGATGTATTTTCAATTTAATTTCTTTTAATATAATCTTATTTACATTGTATTTTTTCATAAATGTTTAGTACATAGTAAGTTACAATACTCTTGCATCAATTACACAGTGAACTCAGAACCTAGAAAATGCAGATTGAAATGATGCTGCTTAACAGTCTTCAATCTACAACAGATCCCAACTTTCTCCAAAGTTACTCGCTCAACATTAAGGTTTTTGATTTCATTCACTTCTGTGGAGGATTCATGACTGCAAAGAGACTTTGTTCATTCATGGTGGTCTTGAGGACGAGGACTACTTTTTCTCAGGCTATGGAGAAAAAGAGATGGGGCAGAGAAACATCAGGGCCACAAAGATGAAAAAAAAAAGATGGTGAAATGGATGATGAAACATGTATGAAAGGCTTATGAGATTTTATTATACATGTCACATACAACCGAAGAATTCCTGAACCTGACTCTTTCTTTCCATCCTCGTGGCTCATTTTAAAAATATCCAGGTCACGACCTCTCCATTATGTCAGTAGAGTTAGATTTAAAATTAGGGCTGGGAAGATCAATCCCTTTCACATCAATTAAATGTAACATGGTATTTAAAACACCAAACAACTAACAGATTTCATACGTCGACAAGAGTATTTATCTGCAATAATATGAATGTTAAAAAATGTAACAAAATTCAATAAAACCCACTTTGTGGATTACTTGAATTGCAAGTGAATTGACCCTTCAACTCTGGTAGAGGGGGTGATGAAGAGATTAGTGTGGGCTCTCTGTAGAGCATATAGCAGCTTGGTCAGTAATCACTTAGTAATAAATAATAAAATATCAGAGTGGATCAGAGTGGTCGCAGATACAAACTGAAAAGACAAAAAGTTACCAAACAGGAGCAGGCTCATTTGATCATTTTTACAGCGTAACCGGATGCCATGCCTGACACACACACACACACACACACACACACACACACACACACACACACACACGCACGCACGCACGCACGCACGCACGCACGCACGCACGCACGCACGCACACACTCTGATACACGACAGTGGTTAAACATGAAGCATGAATACTAGTAAATCAATCAGCTTGTCAGACACAAAGACAATCAGTCTCCACCTCGTTCTTCACTCGTCTGATTTCAAAAAGTCTCTATTCGCAGGCTCACGTGATTGGCTGATTCTGTCCAGAGACTCAAGTGTGTCGGGAGTCCAATTTGCTGTTGCGGTAGACATTCTGAAGAATGACATCATAGCTTGTTAAAACTGAAGGATAAAAATGCTTCTTCAAAACATCTGAAAAAATTTTAAAATACTTTTTTTTGTAGTTTTTTTTCTGGATTTTTCCCCTCCTGCTGTACTTCCTCTTTTGACCCCCAACAGTGGAGAGGTGGCAAGAGGCCGCGTGTGTCTTTTGTGATGCTTGGCCGATCTTGTATACTCAATGTGTATACTTGATATTCTGCTGATGTGTCTCTATATATGTAAAATGTCAAACAGTTCATGTGCAAGTGCAAGTGTGACTGTGTGTATGTTGGTTCGGTTATGGATTCATCACTCCACAGCGAAGCCGCAGGTCTCCTCCACAGCCGTCAGCAGTTTCTCGTAAAGTTTCTCGTAAGACTCGTAGGGAGGGATGTCTATCCGGTTAAAACTAGAGACAGAAAGGAGCAAATTAGTGACGTCAAACCTGACACAAATATAGAAAGAGGAGTCTGCATGTTCTTCTTTTGCGTGTGCTTACCAGGTGTGGGCCTTGGGCAGGTTGTCTGTGTTGGCGTCTATCAAATGGATGGTGAAGAGCCTTGGTCCTGCAGAACCTGTAGAACCTTACACACATACATTCTAGTTATCACTGCTCTACTCTGGTACACGGAGCACTCATCAGTCTTTAGATAGTGAAAGCTATTCATCAAATCTCAAAGTTTACCATATAAATTGCATGTAAATAAATACATTTGCATGTAATTGTCATTTAAGTAACCACAACTGCGTCTTCTAAATATGTGTCATGTCTTCTATAGGTTAAGTGTGCAGTTGAACTATACAAAGGTTGAATCAGGACTCTCATTATTGGCAGACACAATATAACTGGCATGAATCTAGGTTAGAAGTAAAACCACTAATAGTTAACACTAACATAAGTACCAGCAAACAATATACATGAATCTACATCTGCGTCGATTTGCTAATGAATCTATTAGTCCATCGACTTCACTGGCAACTATTTTCATTATCTATTATTTGTTTTGATAATTTTTTAAGCAAAAATGCCAAACATTTGCTGTTTCTAGCTTCTCAAATGGAAAAATAATGCTTTTGTTTGTCATACTAAAACGAATATCTTTGGGTTTTGGACTGTTGGTCAGACAAAACAAGAAACTTTTCAATTTTTTTTACTTTTCATTAATCAAAAAAAAAAATAACGGTCAGATTAAATCCATAATGAAAATTATCGTTGCAGGCCTAAATTAATCTTTTATGGCTGTCAGATAGAAAAAGTGGGATTGTTTCCTGGTAACTTTCTTTAGTTATTATGCTGCTAGAGGTCTTGTGTTTTCATGCTCAGGCGGACAGATACATAAGTGAACCAGCATTGCATGAACACAGTAACTGATGTGTGTAGGTTAAGTGTGCGTGGTCTTTGAGCCAGACCATGACCCACCCTGCAGCGCCTTGAACCCCTGTAAGGGGACCCTGGTGGAGCCTGTGACGAACTGCAGGAGGCGTCCTCTCCTCTCTTCGCTGAAGGCCTCCACTGCCTGCCAGAACCACCGCACCACGTTGCTTTCACTTGTGCAGTGCTTTAGGCGGGTGTTCGCCTTCCAGTCTGCAAGATCTATTTTCCCCAGGCCACCGATGATCAACTGGAGGACAGGGAGAGGGTTGAGGAAGAGGGGAAGCAGGAATAGGTTAAGAAGAAGCAGAAAAGACTTTGACAATGCTATAACATGGCAACAGGTGAGCTGGAAGACTTTTACTGTCCTCCTCTTTGGGTGCCCCGAACTAGAAAGAATAGTCTAAAATGACAACATTCATAGAATTCATTAATTCTAGCTTTCTCAGCTCATCACAGGGTTTATTATTCACAGACACCACACGTACCTCCAGTTCTTTATGGTCGAAGGGTTTGAGGAGGTGCTGGGGGATGAGCTCACTGAATCCCTTCTGCAGAGCCAGAAACTGGGCTTCGATTCCCCGCATAAACCTCCAGTTCACATAAAGTCTGGAAAACACATATGATGCAGGCTAGATAAATATACTGCAATAAACTGTAAAGTACTGTGCACAATTACTCTTTCGGCAGAAATAACGGTAGATTGTTCACATTGTATCCAGGGCATAGTTTGGATAACACCCATGAAACGATGTAAGGCCTCACTGTTCTCACCTGACGTATTCTTTTTTGTTCTCCTCGGTGACGGGGATATTGCGGCCATTAGGTTTGAGTTCATGTTGTAGGAACTTCCCAAAGGCATTGTGCTCCACGCAGAACGTGTGGTCGAGGACTGAAGTGATGTCGTTCTCTCTGCACAGAGAGTTTGAGGATAAGTTAACACAGAAGTGGAAACTCTGTCCCCATCCAAAAGGCAACAGCGCAGGAACTCAGAAGTGGCTCTCTGCCATCTCTCACTTGCGCTCATTTACTCACAATATCCAGACGAGGCTCTTGTGCAACTCCGGGTCAGTGGTCTCCAGGTCGTTGAGCTGGATGGGTTTGCCTAGCAGCTGTTTGTAGAAGGGCAGCGTGAAGCTCCCGTTGATGTAGTGGCCGTGAAAAACTGCCAGGCCCATCACGCGACCCACAAAGTGGAAATATGAGAGGTGGTCCTGAAAGGAAGTAACACAGGCAGAGGGAGTGTCAATTCACCGTAACCATGACGCGCTTCATGTGTATGTGTGCGTGTTTGTGTGCACTCACAGGGTTGATGGAGGAGTCTGGGTTGATCTGTAGTGTGTAGATATTGTCTGTGGAGTACTGGAACAGGCCGTAATAGGGGTTCAACATTTCATGACACAGCAGGTACAGCCACTCCCTACAGACAACCACCACATTGTTAACAAACACAATTATTAGCAAGAAACAATGACATTATATGATAAGGTTCTCATTTTTATTAATTAAGTATTAAGCAGTCAGTTCTGCAAACAGTGAGAGTATTTTTGAGTAATTCCTACAGATAAATAAATGTAAAGAGAATGCTGCAAGAATATAAACTGTATTTCTTTGGGATCAAAGTAGGACCTCAAAACTAACAATGCTGAATAATTAAAATCAGATGTTGAAGACATTCAAACGTACGGTAATGTTAGTGTAGGGTACATTTTGCACACACTCGCAACTCTCCTTCAATGACTCCACTGTTATTTCAAGCTTAACTGACACTTACAGACGCTCGCTTGAAAGTGGGAAGATCAATACTGTCAACTTTACGCGCTAACTCTGGCTCCTTTACGCCCAACCTTTTCTCTGGAGGCCGGAACTTTATTTATATTGAAATATGTTTCAATTAATTGTGAGCAGATATTCAACTTTTTTCATTTGTATTACTTGTGAAAAACTGCAATGCCTGGTCAAGTTTGCAGACAAATAACAGACGCAGCACGCAGGAGCTCGACTGCAGCAAATTACCTGGCCACGCCGCCGTAGTCCAGGCCCTCCTCTCCCCTGAACTTCACCATCAGACGCTTCTTCAGGTCTTTGGGCCTCATCTTCATTATCTGCCGATATGACTCCTGCAACATACACACAACCACACACACACACACGAGACAATTAGTGACCCACCACACAGCCCATTAGATCAGTTATGTTAATATGCACAATCAGTGTTGCTTCTTTGCTCCAGAGAAAGATGCTGGAGGAACAGGTTGTTGTGACGGGTGTACGAGTCAGGAGGAGTGTGGGTGTGTCTATATGAACTCCACTGTGAACACAAAGGTGCAAATGTGTCGCACTGTGTTGAGAGTGGTGACACCACTGCCTGGTTTTGTGCCGTTCCCGGTTTGACATTTGCACCCACCTCGAAGATCTCCTCCCGGGACACCTCTATGCGGCAGTGTCCCGCTTGAGGCTGCTGCAGGGACAGCTCGTGGCGGAGCAGCTTCAACTTGTGGACCAGGTCTCTCTCGTAGCGCGCTGCCACATCTCCATCGCCTCCCCCTCCGCCGCCTCCTCCTCCGCCCACCCCTCCGCCTACGACCTCCTCACCCCCCACATCCATCTGGGGGGCTTGGGAGGATTCCTTCGCTTGGGACTGCTGGCTGGAGGCGGGGAGAAGTTGGGAAAGGCAGAGGACAGGGAAGAGACAATGTGATGAGAGGAAAGAAAAAAAAAAGCAAGCAAGAGACTGGATTACACAGAGCAGCGAAATCCACCATAAGCCCACATTTCAGTAAATCACAGGATTCAGTGTTATCAACAGCGCTGTTAGTAGGTCATGTTCAGAGTTCAGCATTACAGCTGTGAGAGATTAGATTAACTACAGATTAGTCTTGAAACCACTTATTTTCAGAGGTCTGCCACCTAGGTGTAGATTGATTTTTGCCATGAGAGGATTTCAAGTGTGTGTGTGTGTGTGCGTCCGTCTGTACCTGATAATGGTGTGTAGGCGCGGGTCTGTGAACTGTGTGGTTCGGTTGTTGTGGTCCACAAAGTAGATCCGGCCCGACACGGTGCTTCGGACCTCCCAGCCCACTGGCAGTGGCCCAAGCTCCTCGCAGCTCACGCTGGCCAGGTCCCTGCACCAAGTAACAAGCAACCGGGGTGAGAGTTCAGCCAGCAGCGGAAATCCACTGTGCTGCACCCATTCAACTCTACTGTATGTTCTTAACCCCTCGTACTGACCTAAACCCAGACCACGGGGGCAGAGGGAAATAACCTGAGATTCTCTCCTAATCTGCTGGTGTAATTAGTGCAGCGCAAAACAAGGAGAACACGCACCTTTACAGTCAATAGAAAATAGTTTAGTAGCATGAGGTGATGCTAACAAGAAAGCGGGGGCCTTTTTGCATATATTTCTAAATACATTTCTTAACTTCAATGTAACTTTTCGCAGACCTAACAGAAAAAACGTTAAATTCCAAAGCATTACAGAGATGATATATACTCGCTGTTTAATCTGTAATGTATAACCCATGTGTGGTAATCTGTACTGTTCTTTTTCTTTTTCTTATGTTCTTCTTTGTGTCCTCTTTCCTATGCAATGCAGTTTCTCAGCGGGGTTTATTCAACGTTCATCTCATTTCAGGTTCTGCTTGTACGTAAGTGAAGTGGGGTGATGATGTACCGCGGTATCCGAGGGTCGTGCCAGGTGCTAACGCCCGTCTGTGTGTGAAGGAAGTACACCTGGCCCTGCACGGTTGTTCGCTGCTCTGTTTAAAAAAAAGAAAACAAAGAAAGATGTTAAGTGACTTTATGATTACAACATGTGAGAATTACGGATTGGTTAAACACCAAGAGTGACGGCTAATTTTGGTGAGAAATATGAACCTAAACTGTTTACTGACCATATCCCTCCGGCAGGTCAGGCGGTTGGTGCCCGTGAGGTCTGTTCTGAGGGGTGTGGCCATGACCTCTAGAGTCCTGCCCTCTGATTCGCTGTGCCTGAAGACGGCTCTCTTGACTGGGAGAGTCAAGTCGACAGTTCCCGCCCCCCGCCGCACCGGTGGGGTCCGAGTACGGCAGAGGCTCTTCGCTGAAACATCCCTCAA
>JAVQJL010074640.1:0-18034 GCA_036024295.1 Nannoperca obscura | reverse complement strand
TTGCCCCCCAGTATATTTTGGTTGGGGCAGATTTTTTTTTGAACCCCCCACCCCCCCCCCCCCCCCCCCCCCCCCTTCTCTCAGCATGTTTCTTACTGATATGACTCTGCACCCACTGGGTGATTAGTGACGACCCGCTGTCACTAGCACAGACATCCACAGTGGGGCCAGTACACTGGGCTCATTTCAGAACATACAGCTAACACATACACACACGTGCAAATTTATGGGTACAAACACAGGTGTTTCCTAATCCTGATGGGATTTTTTTGATATACGCTTTATTGACAGTGACAGGAAAGGCAATGGAGACAGAGAGAGGAGAGGATGAGAGGATGACGTGCAGCAAGGGGCCACAACAAAATGTAATCATCATAATGAGTGGAGAACAAAATGTAGTACCCATCTGTTCTCTCAGCTTCTTCCTCTATAGCCCTCTCTTACATAAAGTGTGTTCCCCAGTCTTTTCCCCAGATTTTCGGACTTTGTGTCCTTTCCTTGCTCTGTTTCTATTTTTTCTTATTTAAATTATTTAAATTTATTACAAAAGGTCAAAAAATATCTTCAAGGCAGTTAGGTGCACATCACATGTGCATAGAAATATGGTGAAAGCTTGTATCAGTTCATGTTTGCCTTCCTATGTGTTGTTCAAATGGTTTATGATGTATGACATGCACTGATATATTTTCACACATACAGCATGTATGATGTGCACTCTCTCTGACACAAAGACAAAAAGAAAGGTCTGGTTTGAGGTCCATCTGTCTTCCCCTTATTGTATATCTGTCCCCCAGATTGATGCTGATAATGAAGGCATTTCCATCCTCAGCAGTGCTGCAAAAGCTGCTTGGAGATTAGCTTTTAGGCCTGGGTGCGGTTTCCATGTGAGATACTGGTGGTTGCATTTGTGTTGGAAAAAAAACATTTACGTAAGATGGAACATTTAAAAAAAAAACTGTGGGTAGGAGGGAGGTCATGGCTCATGAACTGGACACCTTTTGACCAGTGTTGATGTGATTTGCTTCTGTTGTATGCACTTCATACTATGAGCAGTGAGCTGACACGTGCGTTCTTGTGTGCGTTGGAGTCTTTACATCCTGCGGTGAGCAGCATATGTCAGCTTCTGTGACCGCCTGTTGGCAGCAGGGCTCAATATGATGTAGCATGTTACAGTGTGTGTCCATGCTGACATGTCTGCACGTGAAGTGAGCACACAGTTACATGTTTGTGTATTAAAACGTGAGTGTAAGTCTGTACTTCTGTGCATTCACATACAGGTTAAGACTGCGTGTATTTATCTTATGCCTGTCAGTGTGCTTGTGTGATTTAGTATGTGTCAGCTCCAGAGCCCTCTATAGTCCTGATTCATGACACGGGTGATTTGGTAGTCAGTCAGTCAATGTCATGATAGGGCAGCAGCTCCTGCCCCTCCACACAGAGCCCCCTACGCTTCTCAGCCCATCTATTTTATCCTCCCAGGCCAGGATCACAGATACTCAGACATCTAACATCCAACTCTGCCTTTAACTACTGAGTCATACTGCACTGACCTTAAAGCGACTTTCCTGTTGAGTTTTGTGGTGAACGTCTTGCTGGTAGCTTATGCAGTTGTAGTTTTGTTTGTCATACTAAGTGCATTTACATGGACTTAAGTATGATCGGGGGTTTTGAAGTATCCCATTTTTTGCACATGTAAACATCATATTCCATTTTCAGAAACCTGGATAAGGCCTTCTCTCGGTTTTGAGAAACCTGAATATGCTAGCTGGAGTACTCCGAAAGAAAGCAGGACACAGGTATTTATCATGAATACGGAGGAAACCACCAGATTTCTCTCTGTTCCAAAACCCGAATATGATCAGAACTGGAATAAGCCTCATAATTGGGATACTTAAGAAAAATAAATCCTATTAATGCACAGCTTCTTCTTCTTCTATACTACCACAATCCCAATCATTATCAGTTATAACATTTCATTATGACAATACAAATATTCTAAAAATGTTCATAGCTGCTGTTGTCTTGCTCAGCTATTTCTCACGTGTTTCTTGTTCAGGCATTGCTGGATCTTTTTTATTTGCCAGGCTTTATGTATTCAGTCATTCAGTTTGTTTTCATATGCACACTTCGGTTTCACCATATTGATGAAGGCATAGATCTTTTTTTATGAAGAAAGAATGTCATTTGGGAGTGTGTGTACCTTCACATGTGCGTTGCATACTATTGCAGGTATAGAGGTTTTTATGAATCAGTCAGGCAGTCAAAAAATGTTGAGACACTTTTTTAAGTCTCAAGAGTTTTACATAGTAACATTTAGAGATGTGTGTTTATACACAGCTCTTCTACAGGCATGATTTATATTGTGTTTTATGCACTACATACATTAACCCAGTCCAGTGATTCAGGAACTCTGTATAAGAAAATTAAACACTAAACTCTTTGTTCACCAACCTTTATTAACGTGATGCTAGAATGCACATACAGGCCTGCATATCTCTCTAATTGTGCTGTACACATGTTCAGTCTTGAATTTATTTAAATAAACAAAATTATACAGAATAAGATGGTCACTAAAATGCTGTGCATGAGCTTAACAAGGAATACATCTACAAATAGAATAAGATAACAAATAAAAAGTAGCCCTGTGCAAATGAGTATGTAAGATTTTGTCAATTTCTACAGTAAAATATCTTCAGACTGGATGTACAAAAGCCCAAAGGTATTGGAAACACCTCCTTCTTGTCCTGAGATCACCTCAATATGAACAGATGACAGATGGATGTGGGGGAGGATGGAGTGTTAAGCTGACAGCGCTGAATCGAGAAGTGTTACAACAGTGTGTCATCGACTGACATGTGTTTGTGTTTCTCCTCAGGAATGTTTCAAGAAGACAAAAAAAAACATAATTAACTGTTAAGGTGATAATCTAAACAGTCAATACTGGTACACACCAGCTGATAGGTGGATGGATGGATGGACCATAGACTATATAAAGATTTATATACTGTCAATGGGATTGATATATAGATAGATAAACAGACAAGCAGGCTATATTTTAAGACTTTAATCATTTATCCGTTTCTTTGCCAACCCCCCTTCACCTCCTCATATTAGAAATCCCTGATTGCTTCAGTGTCTATGAACAAGACACTGCATGTATCTGACCATAACCTCTGACCTCTTCATGTGGAGGGAGAACAAGTAGAAAGAAAATCTCCCAGTGGGGATTCATTGATCTAAGACATCTATCACTCCCATCACACACACAGATAGGTTGCTTTAACGAGTGACTTCTTCTCACAGCTGGCTTTCACCCCTCCTCACTTGCACCTGACCTCTACATAACACTGTAAAAGTCAAGTCCAAACTAATGCATTTGTTTTTGCTTTGGCCTTTCAACCACACTAAAGTCAGCATTTTCAACCACCAAAAAATCTCTGCAAAAAGTCTAACATGCCATGTTATCCTTGTATTATCTCAGGTGTCTGCTATGCTAGTCAGGATTGCTCTGTAAACAAAAAAACATTTAATAATAGCCATGTAAAGGGAAAAGTGTTGATTTAGCATTCACATGCCTAACTCACAGAATTATTCTCCTCAACACTCCGCTCTTTCTGTCTTCTTCCCTCTCATTCATTCATTCTCATTACGTTTTTATGTCCTTTATGCCTTCCTTTATTTGGTTTTACCTCATGAGATCCCCCACCCTCGCTTCTGTACGTCCTTCCCGTCTTCCTCCTCCTTCCTATTCATCACCCTTGCTCCTCCTTCTGCTAACTCCTTCCTCCTGTCATAGGGATTGTATATTGGCCTTATGGGAGTGCAGCCATTGACGATGTGCAGCTGAGTGCTTTGCATTAGTTATGCACACATGACTTTCAGACATAGTGGCTCCCTTAGCTGCTGCGTGCCTTCCCTTCTTCCTTATCTTCATTGCATTTCTGTCTTTGCAGTATTTGTGGGTCTTTATGCACCATTTGTGAGTTGCTGGCCCTTGTCTTCTCCTTTCATAAAGGACTTTAAACCATTAAAAATATGATAGATATGATTGAACTGAACATTTGAATTATATAGTTTATTTTCAAAGTATTTGGTTTGGCATTGTTTCTGAATCTAATTTTAACAGCAATGATATATTGAATTTTTTGTCTTTATTGATGATACAATACAAACACTTTAGGAAGATCTTAACTTTATGGGAAATACTCTTATTCACAATGACAGAGAGTTAAATGTGAAGATTGATACCACTCTTAATTACAGCCTGCAGCCGGTTAGCTTAGCTTAGCACAAAGACTGGAAGCAAGGGGAGACTAACTGTTTGTTTAATCCGTTCAGAAAACTAGTAGTTTGTGTCGGACTATTTCTTGGAGTTTCTCCTGGTTAGAAATAGTCTGGCACATAGCACCCCATAAAATGGCAAAGTATTGTTTTGACACCATTACATGTGAATTAAGGAGCTTTAGTGGAGCTGATTGATTTCTTTGGACCAGGGCGGCAACTAACGATTATTTTCATTATCGATTAATCTGATGATTATCTTCACGATTAAACAATTAATGGTTTAATCTGTAAAACATTTAAAATGCTCATCACATTTTTCCAAAACCCAAAGACTCTTCATTTACTATTATAAATGACAAAGAAAAGCTGCAAATCCTCACATTTAAAAAGCTGGAACCAGCAGTTCATTTTCTTTTGCTGGATTAATCTAGTCATTGCAGACAGAGCCAGGGTAGCTGTTTCCAGGTGGCATCATATTGTACCAGCAATTGTACTTCTCACTGCTTTTCTTCTGAAGGGCTGTTCCAAATGAGACACATTTAAGGTAAGGTTCAGATAAAGCTGATATCAGCTTTTAAATCACGTGGGGGTTTTACAGAGCCTACCTCTTAGAGTTGATTGGGCAATCACAGACCGCTTCGCTATGAGCAAAAGTTAATGTGGCTTTAGCCAATCAGACCCAAGCCTCTTAACACATTGCTGCAGAGAAAGATTATGAGGAGGACTTCACAAGCACCTGGTAAAAATAATCCTCGTCTAAAAATGTTCCAGATTATATCCCGTTGTTCATCTAAATTTGCTTCTTCAACAAAAACTGATGCAGCAGTGCTTATACCCACTGTGAATACTAGTAAGTCATAGCGTTATCTCCAACCATAAAGGCCTGTCTTTTTTTATTATACAAAGATCCTGTATTGGGGTGTAGAGCTTTTTCATTGCAGGTATTTTTCAATGTCATAGCAGAAAAAGCACAGGTGTAGTTAATAACATTCATAACTCATTCCATTTAGGTGTTCCCCTTCCAGGGTCTGGTGTTGTGCATGCTGGATCACAGGGACACTTAATGGATCTGAGGCATTGTTAAAGTCTTTAGCAACACCTGTGGGTGTCCTGCAACAATATGTCAAAATGTCTGCCATGATGAACAGGGTCTACTGTCTTAATTACACAGTTTGTCTGAATTATGTAAACTACTCTCTGACACTGGACTTTGACAAACAGTAACTAAAACTTTTCCTCTGCCTATATTTTCTGAATTTCAATCTCAATTCTCAATTTTGCCATTATGTCACTTCCACAATAGAAGATCTAGAGACAATCTCGAATGGTCAGTATGGATCCAATCCATGCACATTTTATAGGATCAGTGTTGGCTAAAATATTCTTCATTCTTTATAGCACTTTCTGTGTTTTGACCACTTCAGCCTTCTGTTGTTGGTCCAGTGCGTCCCTCCCTTACCACAGTAAGAGCCTGTAGTTCCACTGCCTGTGCGAGTTTGTGAATGTGAACAATAATTTTGGGTGACCGGTGCGACTGACTCTGAGTTCAGACAGTGTGGTTGGCAAAACACACGGAGTCGTTAAACTCCAATGCTAACAGATCTGTTTACTCTCTCTTCTTACTAGCAAAGATGCAAAACATTCAGCTAGCAGCCGCTGCTGACCGTCACTTCCACTGGTTACAATGGCAAACATCACCAGCTGCAGTGTTTCTGTGCTTGGCTTCTCTTTAGCTTTGCAGTCAGTTTCACGAGTCACATTCAATGACACTTCCTGCGCGTTGTTAAAATGCATTTCCAGACATCAGCTGTGCTGGCAGGGAACTTGACTTGTGTCCGGACACAGCGACGGGGCAGGGAGCCCCAGAATGTTAGCACAGTGATGACGTCAGGAGCCGACTCTGAGGGACAGCTCTACCCAGCATGCTTTGCTAGTAGTATTTCTGCAGTGCTCATACATATTGAAAGCTTGTGAAAAGAGAGAGAGAGGAGGCAAATCGAGGGGGAGAGAGATAGAGAGAGAATGCACAAAGCTGAAAAATAAGCAAGAGGGTGAAGGAGAGAGAGAGAGAGAGACAGAGAGAGAGAGAGAGAGAGAGAGAGAGAGAGAGAGAGAGGACAGACTCACTACCTGCACTCTTGTACACACAACAGGACGTTCAGTTAGACAACAAAAGGCAGATCCTTGTGAAAAAGTATATTTTAAGGTTTGAAATTCACCTCAACATTCACACGGCTTGGATGGACATGAAACTCTTCGAGCTGAACCATCGGTACAAAAGATGAACAGTGTGGGAAAATATCTGGTTATTTGATAAAACGTAAAAAGGTATAAAGACTGTGGGCATAAAAATGTAAGGTGAGATGTGAACTATGACTCCCAGGGTGCATTTCAGTACCAATACGGGCGTGCGGGTAGAAGTTAAAGAGGCCGATGTTACAATCTGCAGCTTAAATCTGACATCAGAGGGATTGTGAGATTTGAACTAAACCCAACTGACTGCAGGACGGACTGCAGGACGGACTGCTGCTGGATTAGCTTGTTAGCTTGTTAGCTAACAGGCCAGACCTACCAGCAGGTCTGAGGTCCCCAGACTGTCGAGATTCAGAGACTGGATCCTGGAGACGTGGACCCCCATCTCCCTGTGGATCCCTGAACACTCGATACAGGTCAGGATACCCAGGTTGGTCGAGAGCCATCCAGGATCTAGAGAGAGAGAGAATTAAAGTTTATTGTCACTGCCAAATACATCTAACTAGTGTTGCACTTAATGATTATATTGATCAGCCAATTATTTACTCTATTAAGTTTCCCAGAACCCCAAAGTTTGTCTGACCAACAGACGTATTTTGTTTTTATAAATAAATAAAAAAACTGAAAAATACTCACATTTGAGAAGTTGGAACAAGACAGTTTTATTTTTAAAATGACAAAGAATCCCTTATCAACATTGATTTTCTGTTGGCCGACTAATA
Source organism: Nannoperca obscura (assembly GCA_036024295.1). NCBI lineage: Eukaryota > Metazoa > Chordata > Actinopteri > Centrarchiformes > Percichthyidae > Nannoperca > Nannoperca obscura. The sequence continues at coordinate 10,775 of JAVQJL010074640.1, read as the reverse complement.
AATGAATCCTGTAATTATTCCAAATCAATATCTGATGTCAGGTTGTCGTTTGTTGGCCGTCCAACTGTAAATGTTTTTGTTCTCAGGTCTCTTGAAAAGGAAATCATCTCAATGACACCCCAGCCTGGTTAAATAAAGTTCCTACTTGTTTGGTAAGATAAGAGAAATTGCATTAATTGATTGATTGATTGATTGATTGAATGATTGATTTATTGATGGATAGACAGAGGCTACCTGGAGCTCCGCAGTCACAGCAGTTGTTGTTTCCTGGCATCCGCCTGATGTCATCAGTGATGGCCCGGGTCAGGTCCTCTACGATGCTCTCCCCACCTCCTGCCCCTCTCCTCCCCCCATCCAGGGCAACACTTAAAGCCTCCTGCTTGCTGTTACTGAGCACCGAGATCCATCTGAACACACACACGCACACACACACACACACACACACACACACACACACACACACACACACACATTTAATGAATAAATACAGGACCATATCAGAATCAGACTTCATCCACAGCTCATCAGAGTATTTATGACTCACGCCACACACTCAGCTTCGTCCTCGGCCAGGAAGTGATAGGTCCGATTATCTGGAGGACAAAGAATCTGTTATGTATTATGCATCTATATGTATAACACATATAATCATGTTATGTGCATTTATACCATGGCCACTGAAAAGGTGTGTGTGTGTGTGTGTGTGTGTGTGTCTTACGAGAGATGAGGTCAAAGCACTTCTTGTCCTCCACACTGGGTTTAACCTGACAGGTGAGCAGGTTGAGTCTGGTAGGAGGTTTATTTGGCTGAGAGAGAGAGCAGAGGAAATGCTTCACAGGTGACTGACAAACTAGTAAAAATGTATAAATGAATAAAAAGATAGTTAAACTATTAGAGACTAATCAGATATAGGCAAAACATTAATTCAAATATGGGAAAACATTACAAGATTAAAATAAAACAAAGGCCATTAATCCCTCTAAATCCAAAAAACAAAAGACTAAAAACAGTTAAAGATTCAGTTTAGATTCAGTTAAACAAAGAAAAGTAAAGACAGTTACTGGAAGAGGACAGGAACAGGTCGACAGCTGAAGTGATTACAGCCGGTTTGATACATAAACACCTACAGAAATACATCAGGGTCTGGTGAATCTGTTTAAAGTGCAGCCAAACAACCTCTCCTTGTTTTAATATAAAAGACAGCCAATAATAATTGTAAGGTTTGATTTAATTTAACAGCTTACTGTTGCTGCTCCTTTTTCCATTACTCCCTGCAATCATTTAAACTGATCATTAAAAATAGCAGGAAAAAATGCAGAACATATAATTTTTCATGATCGATCGTCTCTGTGATCGTTTCCTGTGAACTGCTCATGCTTTAAGAAATCTGGATCCAGCTAGTGACAAACACAAACAATTAAAACTACTGCTTTTGTTAAAAAAAGCCAACCATAAATATTTTAACTTAAAATTATAATTTCTTTGTGTGCTACAGCATCTGTAAACCACTGAATTATTCTTTTAGAACAAATCAGAGACATTTATATTTTATATTTTCTGTTTTTACGACTGTGCCCAGCTAGTTCTGCTTTAATGTGACAGAATAAATTTACGGAATCAGTCAACTTAGATGGAGACCTTATTTAAACGAGCGACCAAACAAATATTGACCTGAGAAAAGTGCACCGCTAAGGCTAGCTAGCTAATTAGCAGCTCAGGTGTAGCACATTAAACAGCATGTAAACAGTCTGGTTAGAGGCTGCTGTGGGACTTTCTCTTTCATATCACTAACAGCACACTGTCTGCCCTTTACTTATAGCTACAGGTTACTAGTTACTACTTCATCTCTTGTTCTTATGGTTTAAAACATCAAAATCCCGCCAGCTGCTGTCAATCAAACACAATATTTCCTGATATTTGCCCAAATACCTTTTAACTGCCTCTTAATAACAGAAAAATATTAACAATACATTTAAAAAGCATGTTGATATTAGTTTTGACCACAAAAAGGGACTTTAAGAATTATAGCGTTACAGTTAAAAGGTCAGAGGTTACAGTTAATCTCACACACACACACACAGGTGAGCTCACAGTAGCATGTGCGATGGTCAGGTAGCAGTTGTGAACTGAACATTTCCTCTTCTGCCACATTTTCCTCAACCTGAAACACAAACAGACACAGAGTTTTAATCTCACTTCTAATATCACCAATACTGATGTTCAGTGTGTTGTTGTTGTTGTTGTTGTTGTTGTTTACCCGTCACTCTTCTTGTAGAGAAATCCTGTTCTTTCTGTCCCGTACTGTTTGTCTCCCAGCAGCTGATGCATACTGTACACCTGCTTAGGTAAAGAGTCCTACACACACACACACACACATTAAAATGACCTGTTGAGCAGTATTATAATGCTAGGTGGTGTCAGTGTGTGTATCTCTGACCTGCTCGGTGTGGACGACCGGCCTCAGCTGATCTCGGAGAGACACGAGCTGCCTCTTCTCCTCCTCCTGACGCTGCTTCACCTGCAGACACACAGCAGCTCACCTGTTCTTCACAAGTAGTTCCACTAATCCAGGCTAACACGCTCTAATCGGGCTACAATCATCCTCTTCATTCTCATGCAGCTTATTTGATTATTCAAACACAGTTGGAGGGTTGTTGTTTTTATGTTTTTTTCAGTTATTTTGAACAACTCTTATATTTTTGTGTGTGTTAGGAGTTGGAACTGCAGAGAAATAGAAACTATACTGTACTAATAAAGTAGAGTTTTATTCTTCTGTATCTCTGTTTTTGGTTCCTACAAACTCGATGTTGACAAACTTGTTCAAACTAAAAGTTATAAGTTAATAAATCACCAGACAGCGAGTGATGTCGTGTGCAGCATTAAGCTAATTTAATCGCAGGGCCACACATGAGCAGACTGTCTTTAACAGTCAGAACATTTATGTTGTTTTTTAAATTGGTCCTTTTTTTAAGCGTACATGTTTTATTTTGTTAAGAATTTATCATATATGGGTATTTAATTTTATTGTGAAAATGTAATTGTGATAATTACATGTTCTCCTCTAAAATCATATTCCTGTAAACGAGCCTGTACTATTACAGGTTTGGGCAGAAGGACTTGTTGCTCTGAGACCATCAACGCGAGAAAAACACAACTCCAAGCGTCTTCTAGCGCCCCCTAGAGGCTGCAGCGCTCATCACAGCCACAGAATTAACACTACTGCTCCTTGTTGTCGTACCGTCGTCAGGACTCCGTTCAGCTCCTCCATGTACTGCTTCAACCTCTGAGTGGTGGAAACACACTCCTGCAAGAAACTACACACACACACACAGACAGTAAACTAAACCAGGTCCGTTCACTTCTTTGTGTGTGTGTGTGTGTGTGTGTGTGTGTGTGTGTGTGTGTGTGTGTTCTTACTTGTTGTGGCTGTGGTAGTGTTTGATGAGGTTTTGCAGGAGGTCGACTCCTCTCTTCGTCTTTATCTCGTTGACCTTAATCAGATACTGAGAGAGAGACGAGTGTATTTATTGGTCCGAGAGAGGGCTGCACATTCAGGGAGCAGCAGGGGGGGGGAGGTGAAGAAGAGTGTGGAGGACCAGGAGCAACAGTAAGGAGAGAAAGAAGAAGAGGAGAAAACCGAGGAGGTAAAAGTGATGGAGGAGCAGGAGGAGGAGGGGTCAAAGAGGGAGGCGGAGTCACTGACCTCACACATGCTCAGTTGGAAGGCGCGTCTCTCTTTCTCGAGCTCCTCTGCAATCTCTCCTCCGCTCACCTCGCTCCTCACCATCCCATACTGACGAGCTAACTCCCTCTTCTCCTTCTCCACCTGCTTACTGCACACACACACACACGCACGCACACGCACACACGCACGCACACACACGCACACATACACACACACACTTTGTAGATGTTGGTACCTCTTACAAAGAATCAGTGTGTAGTTGGAGCTTGTTGCATGTCAGATATGAGTTGCTAGCAGATTCATCATATCGACATTCTCCTTTAAACTTTTCAGAACGTTTCCTGCCACATCTCTCTCATTAAAACCAGCAACAACTGTAAAGCGCTGCTTACACGTTGATGCATCAGCATTAATACACAGTCATTAGTCCAGTTTTAAAATCAGAGCACAGGTTGCCAGATCTTGTGAGCTTCAGTTGTTCAGGTCTGAGATGTGCCATTACAGCCTCCAACGATGGTGCCGTCAGAAAAACTCCTTGGGGAGGCTACGAGCAGTGTAGCGAGACCGAGACACGACTGCATCTTGGTTTTCTGAGCTTTTTAAAAAGTCTCTGGATCAATAACTGTGCCACATACATTTCAGAGGGCCGCTGGAGGGATCAAAACAAACAGATGTGGGTGCCAGCATCTGAAACTGTTCCTGTCTTCTACAATGTGCTGCTGGTCAGACGGTGTCTGTGTAGAACTTTAAACTGCATCATCCTGCATATTGATAAGAGATGACCCCGACCAGTTGCTAACTGACCAAGACATTTCAGAGAGTTGTGAGCTCTTTCCATCCCAGTTCCCATTGAAAGAGATGCTGCTGCGGGACTTTCTCACATTAAATAGATGTAATCGATCAGTTTCCAATTCTTCTTCTATCCAACTGTTCTGTGGGGCCTCATAAGACAAAACTCTCAATCTGTAGGTATCAGAAAAACTTAGAGCTGTTTACAATTATAATGAATCCTAACCTTTAAACCCTATCCTCAATCTCAGATCTTTCTTTATATCTGTATTTAATCCTGAAAACATTTCCTCCAGATTTCTGAAACCACAATGAAGATATTTACGTGCACAAACACATAACCTGGATACTCTAAAAGAAACAAGAGTGCATGGAAACACTCACAATCTGCTCTCATAGTCCCTCCATGCTCTGTCAAAAGGCTTCTTCAGGTCCTACGAAGAAAAAGACATGAATCCACATTTATTACTGTCATTAACTTTAACATGAATACATTCCTGCTCCGGACGACAAACTCTTTCGTCTTCTAAACTCTCAGATTCAGCATCTGATCATTATCTTATTATCATGAACTTTACTGAGAGCAGTCAGGTGACACGCAGCGCCATCCTGAGGCCACGAGGAGCAGATATGATCATAATAACTGTCTGTCCAGTCTGACCTGAGGTCAGTTTACATGTTTCATCCAGGTGATATAGAAGCAGTAAGTGAAGTTAAAGTCCTCACCCCCTTCACTTCCCTCAGGTCTCCTTTAACCAGAGAGTCCAGGAAGAAGTTGATGTTGTGGAGCATGCTCTTTAACTGCACACACACACACACAAACACACACACACACACACACAAAGGTCATCTACGGTGGAGAAAATTCACAGGTGAAAGTCATCATGGGTAATACTTTACTGTAATGCTTAACATAAGCAACAGTAAGATGAGGAGGATTTTTACTTGTTAAAATGCTGCTTGAAAAATACAATTAAAGTCACTTCCACCTTCAAAAGAAATAAAAATATGAGGTAAGAGGCAACACGCTGCATGTTGCACATCTAATGATGGCGATTCAGTTCGGTTTTAATCAGAGGATTTCTCAATGGATTGTGAAACAGACCAGAACCAACTGGTTTTTTAGAACGTTTTTTTTTTTCCAATGGAGGTAAATCAAATCTTTTTCCAATGGAAGTTTTGAATGCAGCTGTTCAGCTCCGACTGGTTTTAACTAGAGGTTTGGATAAACCAGTTAAGAGGGTTTCTCAATTGGGATGGACCAGTTAAGTAATCAGAGGTTTTTAATTAGGGGGGATTTAAATGGAGTTTGGAAGGAACCAGTTAAACCAGTTCAGAACGAATCATAAGCTTTTATCTACATGGTTTCTCAAGAGGGTTTGGAATAGACTAGTTTAAGTTTATAAATAATTGGCTAAGAACAGTTAAGCATTAATCACAGCGTTTAAATTAGATGCTCTAAACCAGCTTGAGCCTATCAGGTGCAGGTGTCGTGACCTCTGACCTCTGTGATGTCGTACTGTTGTCGCTGATGACTCACCAGGTTCTTCATGGGAGAGAGAAGCTCTTTGGAAAAGTCCGCCAGTCGGAAGAAGGCAGAGCCGACCTCCGCCTCTCCATTTGAGTGACAGTTGACGGACAGCTTCTCCATCGAATTAATGTACTGCTCAAGGTGAGACACGTGGTCTGACAGAGAAGTGGAGTTAGAACGGGAAGTAGTGTGTGTGTGTGTGTGTGTGTGTGTGTGTGTGTGTGTGTGTGTGTGTGTGTACCTTGTCCTGATGTGTATTTGGCTTTAGCAGCTTTCTTCATCTTCTGCAGCACCAACCGGTCGCTGTCCAGAACCTGAACACACACACACACACAGAAGACGATCTTTGTTCTCTGACAACAGACAGCTCCCGTGCGAGACTCATCCCCTGAACCTCCACATGAAGCAGCTGAAGTTACGACGCACACTTTTCTACCTTCAGAGATTTTGCTGCACAGTTTCTACTCAGATCTCTGTCGTTATTATTTCTGTGCATATCAGACCTTTTCCACAGCAGACATTTGGACTTTTAATAACATCAAGGACGGCTCTGTGCTATTCAAGACAGCAAGCCAGGCTGAACAGTAACAGGACCCTGAACCCAAAGCAGCTAAATGGAATTCAGCCATCATTTATTTTATTATTAACACCTGTGCTTTTCTTAATGTGTTGTGTGAAAATCATTACTGTTTTATGCCTAAAAGGTTTTCTCATAAACTCTGTAATTTCTAACTTTCTATCTTCCCCTGAAGGCAGCATCAGTCTGCAGGTTGCAGATTTACTCATATCCTCATTAACGATCATCTCTCTGGCTCCTCCTCGTTACCATTAAATAACAATAACAGGGAATACTAATGAGGATTTATCTGTTGCCGTGGTTACGTTTGCAAACTCTGTTGGGGGTAAAGAAATTGGGGCGGGGGTGGGGGTGCAGTTTGAGTCTCTGCTTGTCAGGCCAGTCATGCATCTGAAGTCTCCGGGTCAATGACTCCACTGACCAACCGTGTGTGTGTGTGTGTGTGTGTAGTGTATGTGTGTGTGTGTGCCCACAAGGACCCTATTTGTATTTGATCAACTTTTGGAAATGACTCATTTGAATTTGCAGATGTGACTGTATATTTCCTGGGTGTTGGGATTGTAATGGATGTTTCTTTCAGTCTAGACTCCTGCACGTGGTCAGGTTCAGATACTCAAACCATTTGAGTGTCAAAGCAGAACCATGAAAACCTCCATCGTGCTTTTGTTGCCGGTGAACATTTTGCAGATGTGTCATCATATTGTGGGAAAACATTTCTTTAATCACATATTTGCTGTTGTAAAGTAGAAGAATATACATGTAACTGCTAGAAGACGTATAGTAACAGCGCTGATTTTAATCTAAAATAAAACTGTACAATTACAAGGGCAGCTTAATGGGGGTCCAGCAGCCCCTCAGTTTGTTCAGTCCGGCCCTGAAGAAACATCTCATTCATCCAGCTGAGGAAACCTCCCAGTGGATACATGGTAGCTTACATTCCCGGTCCTCTACTACACTAGTACTACTACTACTACTGTAACTACAGACTACTTCTACTGGTGTTACTGCTAATACTAGTACGGACTGCAGACCCCCCTGTCAGTACTGACCTCCTCCAGCAGGTAGACGGTGTTCCTGCAGCTGATCATCTTGGAGGTAAAGGAGGAGGTGGTGGGGGAGTTCCAGTCCTCCAGAACCTCCTGCAAGAACTCGGGCACCGAGACGCACTCCGGCATGGCGCTGCTCAGCCCGGGACACTCCGGGACGGGACCGGGGCAGTCGAACAGGGTCCGGGACTGACAGAACAATTGCACACAAAAGCTCGAGGCTACGTCAAGCCACCAGAGCCAATTGTAATAAATGATCAAATAGTCTTTTATTCAGAATAATTTAAAAAATCCACCATGCAAAGGTGAAATAATCCTGTCAGCGCTGTCTGCACACTCCCACAGTCCCGTGAAGAATTAGCATTAACAGGCGGATAAAAAAACGATAATTAAAGACCTGGATCCGGTGTTTCCTCCGTCAGTGTGACTTCACTGTGAGCCGCAGCATCAGTCTCTTCTTCCTCCAAACAAAAGGTGATCAAATCCAGCAGGAAATCAATCCTAACAGCGCAGATTCACCAGAAAACCCGAGAAATCAAAATACTCCCGAGTCACTATCGCGTTAAAACCAGTGTCTCTCCTGTACAGCTGCTTCATTCACAGACACAAACCCGCCCGGCTGTGTGTGTGTGTGTGTGTGTGTGTGTGTGTGTGTGTGTGAACCGGCTGACAAAGAGCGGAGCAGCCGTGAGAAGAACCGGACCCCGCCGGACACCGGGACCGGGTTCAGATGAAAGTAGTAAACCGGTCTCTGCTCTCCTCTCCTGGAACAGGTTCGCGTGTTTTCATCATCAGCTGATTTCTTTCTGCTTTTCCTTCTTTAACCAAACCGCATGGAGATGCGCGTCCACGCTGCACGGTGGTGGGGCTCTGTGCCGCGGCCGCGCGCACCGCTGGCCACGCACAGAGGTGGACTGAAAGCCCCGTTACACCGGTGTCTGTTTAAATCACGTCAAATCTACGGGAACTGATATTTTAAGCAGGTTTCAACTGCAATTTACTTTTCCATACCACCTTAATTCTTTTTTATATTTATTCTACAAAAGAAAAAGAAAAAGAAGAATAAACCAGGACTGATGGTCACAGTCCATTTTAATCATCTTAAAATCTCTATTTATGGTTTTAAGAGACTTTATTTTGTTAGAGACTGCTCTGTGAGGCTGTAGGCACAGTTGTGCTTTGAGCTAAATGCTAATGCTAACATGCACTCAGTGACAATATCCTACTAAATTGCTGATGATTAGCAGGTTTAATGTTCACCTTCTTACTTTAGCGTGTTAGCATGCTAACATTTGCTAATTAACAATAAACAATAAGTAGCCTACAGCTGAGGCTGATGAGAATGTCATTGCTTGTGCAGGTTTTTGGACATAAATCAAAGTTTTGTACGAATTGAAAGTTTAACCTGATGATTTCTAGATAGAAAAGTTCAGGGTTGGGGCACCGCGACGTGATAATGAACGTACGCCACATGACCTGAGCAGTGTTTCAGTCCCAGCTGGCCAGAGTGTTTGCTGGATGTCATTATACTCTCTATAACACGTCCTGCTTCTCTCCACTATCAGTATTAAATAAGAACGTAAAAAGTTAAGGGTTTACAAAAGTCCTTACAGTTCATCCTTAGAGAGACGTGAATGTCTGAAACAAATTTCACAGCAATCGATCCAATAGTTGTTGACACATTTCAGTCTGACGACAAACGTGTGAATCACAGATTCTGACTGATATTAACATTTATTCATTCAGCTAACATTCAGATTTATCATTCAGTTAAAAAAAGGATGAAACTGGTACAAAACAACTTCAGTTTGAAGTCAAAATCAGACAGAAAACATGAACAAAACAATTTGCGACCACAATTATATCCAATCGACAAAATGATACTTGTATACAACAGCTATGTGTATGCTGATTTATCACGTCAGATTTGTGCTGTCGTCCAGAACAAGTCCGTCTGGTGCTGCAAGAGTCAAACTTTAATTTACACAATATAAATATGTGACCTAAATCTGCAGTAATAGGTGTCCAGTAATATCCTCTGACGGGTGAACCCCACAGTAAAACAGATCCCAGATTATTGCTCCCATGATGCAGGCTGCGTTTATATAAACAAGGATTCTGGGTAATGTAGTGCAGTCGCTGTAAACATATAAAATCATGAGTTTTACTTATTGGTTCCACAGAAATGAGGCTAAATATGTCATCTGTCCGTCGTAAACTGGATCCGTTCAGGACCAGAACCCTGAGACGAGGAGGCGATGAAGACTCCCCCACTGGCATCTTCATCCTTTGATGATGAGGGAGGAGATTTGCTGCGGCAGAGTGTAGACGATGAGCACGAGGAAGATTGTGAGAATGGCGAGGATGACAAAAGCGATGATGAACTTCTTATACTTCTTCCAGATGAGGAAGATGAAGGTCTTCATCGGATTGATGAACCAGTTGAAGCTGGTGGTGGGACGACTAGAGGGACGACAGGAGACAGTTCACACCTGTTAACACCTGGACAGAGTCTGGATTCACTCTCGGGGGTGATTTTTCACATTGATTTTAACTTTGACAGAAGAATTTGCACAGTTGGACAACAGCAAGTGTTGACTTCTGAGGGAACCGAGAGCTGGAAGCTGCCATGATTTACTGTCTGACAGCTAGCAACATTGCTAGCTAAGAAGACTTCCTCCCTCAAAAACTCTTTATTGACTATAATTGTGTAAAAAGAACTAAAAGAAGAAAGAAGCTTGGGGAGCAATTATGAATGACTAGCTCTAACATGTTCCCAGCTTAGCTAGCGCGTTTTACATTAGACATGGCCCATAGAGTATGGAACGCCGTCCGGATCACAATCACGTGACCTCTAGCGCGTTGACAACATGTTGTTCACGTGTTGAATACGTGTTGTTTATATGGAAGGCCAAATGGACCAAAACCTCTACTTTGACGTGCGTGTTAAAACGTTAAAAATGAACGTGTTAAGACGTAAATAATTATGGAAGGCCAAATGGACCAAAACCTCTACTTTGACGTGCATGTTAAGACGTTAAAAATGAACGTGTTAAGACGTTAAAAATGAACGTGTTAAGACGTTCATTTTTAACGTCTTAACACGTTTGGACCTTAAGGCTTCCATCTTATTGGTTGGCATCAACA
>JAVQJL010074638.1:0-16437 GCA_036024295.1 Nannoperca obscura | reverse complement strand
TAAGTTACATTACTTTAATGAAGTAATCAAAATAGTTACATTACTTATTACTTTTTAAACAGGGTAACTAGTAATCTGTAACCTATTACATTTCAAAAGTAACCTTCCCAACACTGTTCATATGTATATTATTTGCTATAAAAGGAGGTCATATATTTTTCTATATTGTTGGGGTCTGAACTAATAATACTATTTAATTAATTAATTTTTTTTTCTAAACCAAAGACGTAACTGGAATTTCTTTCACCTTCTTCTAGCCACTTAGCCCTGGACCTAATTAAGGCACCTTTGATTAGGTCCAGATTCATATACATTCTATCAAGCTCTTTTTTTTCTTTTAAGTGTTTTTAATTCGTCTTCAAATAAATAATGTTTAGAAGTGAACTGCTGCAACTAGCTTATTAAGAACGATTTTTATTTTCTTTGTTACATTTTATTGCAGCTTCTCTAACTTAACTCACATTTTTGAATTGCTCATTTTGTTTTCATAAAAATAGTAATTCTACACTTTTCTAAATGTATTATCATCCAATACATTATTTAATTTCCAATACCCTCCGATGTTGTATTCTTCTTTAGAGCCCTTCAATGTATGCCCAGACAGTGGAGCATGAGAGTGACGAACATCAGGTTCGAAAATCTCCAAGCATCTGCCACATTTAATGCACCAAACTTAAAATCCATCATATTTTAAGAAGAATAAACTAAGAAAGGATAAGCTGACGTCTGAACATCAACAACAAAACTCCTTAGTCTACTAGTAGAAAGAACAAGTTGGTACTTATAACAGTAAACCTCAACTGTAAGTACCATCCATCACATTTGTGCACTGTAAACCATTTGTTTTGCCATCAAATGCCACTTTGCACCGCTGTGCTCAAAGTGTTGGACAAATTTAATGAGACACATTTTTCCCATTAATCTCAGATGACAAGAAAGGAAAAGGGGTTAGCTTTGCAATGATTTCTACACATATAGAAGTGAGGTCTGTGACAATGAGGAAGTAAAGCCAAAATCAACTAAACACAAAGGTTAAAATCAAATATTCTGTGAAGGACTTGTTGAACTGCGCACAATTCCTGTCCTCACTAAGGCCATAACCTGTGATGATGGGTCACAGGGAGACATTGCTCACATTTAATAGCCATAAGCCAAGAAGGTGGGAACCACCAATGCAACCATTAGTCCTTTCCAGTGGACGAGAGAATGCACTGGAACAGACTCCTGGAATAAATAGTGATTATTCAACATTCTGTCACTCCTGCTGCTTTTAACCACAACCCCTTTCTGCTACATGATGGTGTACACGTACAGTACACTCAGCCCATGGCCTGGTTCACGGCACCATGCATGGTGAACCATTTGATATCATCACAGCTTCAAGTCTGTCAGTGGACTTTTAAGGGTCCATTCAAATACATTCTTGTGTGTTTATCAGAGACGAGATTGATATGTATAGAAATTAAACCTGATGGAGGAGGTTTGTTCTTGTCATCACATTTAGCCATGGCCATTAGCCAAGTACGTGTGCTCTGTGGTGGAAGGGGGGGATGTTTTTGTTTCTGCACTCAGCAGTAATAATCAGACCTTTTTACTTTGCTGCTCAAATGGAATCTAAACTGCCTTTTGTTCTGCTCATTGTGAGCTCCTGGATTCTCTAAATGGTGAAGCATTTTGTGTTTAACTAGCTGTGTGTGTGATGACTCAAGCATTGATGGTCAGTAAGTGTGAATGATGTAGGCTACTGCATTGTCTTTTTTCTTTCAGTTTTGCAGTTTTCAGGCAGGGAGTTTGCTCTTCAGCGCAGCTTCACGTCCTCCAAACATTCATTCTCTTTTGTGCAGAGGACTTTTTTCATGGCGAACAGGGCTGGAGCATACCTACCCAAGGATTTAACCCTCAAGTAAAACACCAGAGATACTGAACATTTTAAGTTTGCACTTCTATCTACTGAGGAAATAGTCCCAAAGAAAACAGTGGACAGTGAGGTGTGTTGATTATCCAGAGTGATAAATTTATTTATTTACTCACCCTTTAAGACTATACAGTATGTAAACTCCCACAGAAAATAAAATGTATTTAATAGTGTATTTTGTGAACCAACCCTTAAAGATACTTTTAAACCTTTAATTAAAAAAGACAAGGTGATTTGTTCCCGAGATGAACTATGTCTGCTAATGACACAGCCGCTTTAAAACACTACATGTGGTTACATGGACAGTATATTTTCAATCTGACTGAAATCTTATTAACTGTTTACATAGACGCTGAATAAAGTGATCCAATAAGATGTGCCTTTACATGCCCGAAGCAACCACCTGCTGTGAAGCTTCTAATATGCCAGAAATATAACAGCAGCTTCTTTCGTCTTTTCAAACTCGTTTCAACAACTCGTTTCATGCCTTTCGGCCAGCGAGGCGTTCAACAATCCTTAAATCTTTTAAGGTCTCCAAAAAAGTTGTGTCAGCCAGAGAGCAGTTTAGTTTTGCTACCTCTATTTCTGTCCCTCCCGGAAACTTGTTCACCTAATGTTCCCCCCACATGGGGAATATCGCTAATATTTTCCTTTTTTTTTACAGATTCTTAAAGGTTTACACCACCACTCACACCCTTACAGCTATCATAACTAGCTCAAGGGTTGGATTCTGATAGGAAGTCTCTTTTTAGCTTTTTAGTCGTGTTCTCTGGCAGGGGTGTTGTTTCAGCAAAAGCCAAGGTATGGCAATGGGACATGAAGTCAAAGACCTACTATTCTATTGAAAACTGTTTTAACAGACATAACTCTCTCTCACATTCACAATAATAATGTTTTAATGTAATGTGAGAGAGAGATCTATTTTGGCGCATGTTTCAGCACCATAGACTAGAGGGTGTCCACAAACATTTAGAAATGATGTTCGTACTTTGTGTTCAGTGCTGGGCTTTGTTGTTTACGTGATAAAACATGAACGCAGCACAGTGTATATTCATGTTGCCTGGATGGAGGAGATCAAACTAAATGTGTCATTGGGGAAGTTGTGTGTTCTCTCTGGTGTTTGTGGAGGAGAACATCTCTCTGGATCACCAAATGGACTGACAGAATGGAAACATAAGCTGTCATGTCAAAGTTAAATGTTTATGCATATCATAATAATTATTAATTATGATATAGCTATTATATAGAATAGCTCTGCATTTGGACTTCTGATATTCTGGCTTATGTACAGTGGAGAAATTAGTAGCACCTGTTATTTGAATGTTTCTGATACATGTAATTAACATTTCACGTCTTATGCTGCCCATCCTGTTTCCTCTGCCTTCCCAGCCAAAGAAATGTTTAAATCTAGAGTTCCTTTGATGTTCAAACTAAGTACTGCAGATTTAGTAATTGCCTAATTAAGGCACTTGGTTCAAGTGGATTCTGGATTTGGATTTAATAAAATGTTAATAACCCCCAACCTAGTGACTTTTTTAAAACCAGGACCATGAATATACAGACTTTGCTTCTGATCGGCTGACAGGGGTGAATCAAAACTGTATACTTGGACACTGCAAACGTTTTCCGTGATGGCTGCGACCCTTCAGTAGCAGTAGTAGTTATGTTCGCAGGGAGGACAGAGACGCGGTGAGGCCAGATGATAATCACCAGACACCGGAGCTTCTCTCATTCAGATCAGCTCACTGCAGACTGGCAGCTCAGGTATTGAAGATGCTATCAGCACAGCTGATAAGAAGCAAGAAATGACAACAAACAGGGGCAGTGGAGGAGATGAAATTACCAACAGCAGCCTGATGTCTCAGTGAATGACATTCAGCGGGCCAGAGCCTGGAGGAACCTGCTGCATCTAATCGTCACTACAGTTGACAGCAAAGAAGGAGGGATGCGTCCACGGAATGAAAAAAAAATCAGCAAACTGCGCAATAAGCTGTGAATGTTAGCTGCCCTCACTGCACTACCTGAAGGGAAAGCTGTTGGTGTAATCAACTCTGGGAACAAGAAAAACTGAAATGGAAGGTGAAGGAAAAGGGAGGAGGAAGTTAAAAGTCTCCTTTATAGCATAACTGGTTTATTTTAGATTGAGGGAAAAGACTTCACTTCCCCAAAAACCTTCACATAAATTATTCAGATAGGTTGTAGGATGGGGGTTCATTTGCATATAGATAAAAGTCAGTTTAATATTTTAAATTACCTTTTTATATGGCAATCTGGAAGATTTGGTTTTAATCTCCCAATTTATGTCTTACTGTGTGTTTTCTCCTCCTACTTGGAGTGTGTGAGTGGGAGAAGAGAAGTGGCAGGGGTGGAGGGAGGTGGGGGGGGGGGTAGATATCACACAGGAAAAGGTTCCCCCTTCGTTTTGCTGCCTCGCCTTTAATTAATAGATTATGTACACATGCACACTCCTGTCAGTCTCTCTCAGAGCTTCCTATTACCACTGTGCCCTTTCTTTCCGCTGCCCAGCAACCTCTGACACACACACACACACACACCAGGGGGAACCACGTGAGGTTTGATGAATGGGGGATTGGAAAGTTAATGCGGTGCACCAGTACAACCAATGAGACTTGATGAGAAAGCAGGAGGGTTGAGTCTGAAACACTTCTGACATTCAAAAGACAATAAGTCCTCAGATAAAAGCTGGTATTCAAATCAGTCTCAAACCAGCATTAACAGATAAAGGCCAGCCCCCCCCCCCAATCTGACGTGGGAAAGCTTTAGGGTCTCAACACACCAAGCCCACCATCGGCTGTTGGCAGCGTTGGGCCATGAACTTAACCTAACTGTGGCAAAACTTCATTCAGTTGTTTCCAGACCCAAAGGCAGTCAGTTAGCATGTGGATATGTTCTGTAATGTTTCTGCAGGCCACACCAATAATAAAGAGTCAGTGTTCCTGCTTACCTAATTACATTTTACACATGAATGAAATCCTGCAGCGCCCTGACATAAATCCTTTATTGGACATGGTTACTCTATGGAGATTAGCTTCAGCTGCTGGGTGCACACCTGCTGCGAGAAAAATAAAGTTAAATCTCAACTGGTCTATTTGGGTTTAAGCCAGTTGTATTTTGATTTTGAAGAGATCCAAAAGACAACTAAGCAGGATGTCACTGGCCAGGTGATGTTATCCATACTTCATTAATATTGTCAATTAAGGGGTATTTCTGATTTACTTTTCTTTGAAACGGGCAAACCCGGACATCTACATGCATATAAGTAAACCTAACAACTGCACAATAAAACCCATTGAGATTCAAATGATATCCATTATCAGCTCTGATAAGATTAACACAAACATTATTATTATAAATAATGCCCATATATTATACCAATATTAATTTTAACTGGCCATGTGGAAGCAGGTGTAGGGCCCAAACACAGGACAGGAGAGGCAAGGAAATGCAAAAATACATTTATTTAACTCAAAGGTTTGCAGGAACAGCAAAACACAAAGCAAACCACATGGCATGGAAGACACTGGAGAAACCAAAGAATTGTCACTCTGACAATTAAGCACTCGTAGAAACAAGAGATACTAGGAGAGAACTGAAACATACAAATGCTACACACAAGCGGGAAAGAAACACTGACCAGCACACAAGAGACAGACTCAGGAAACTTCTAAATAAAACAGGAAACAAGATCAACAACACACAGTCCACACAAGAGTCCTTGGGATCATGACAGTAACCACCAAAAGATCAGTGGTGTGGAGCCTCCTACACAGAGCACGGCATCTTATCAGTGAGGAGGAGGACAAAGAGAGGGTTTGTGCAGCAGGTCTTGGGGCACTCAACTAAAGACCAGAACGGACACCACCAGTAGCAACCCCGTGGGACATTCTGCCTCTCTGTCTCTCCTTACAGCTACACTCTTATTTACCCAAACCTGTTCGTTGCCCTTCTCTACCTTTCCACCAAATGCTCCAGCCATATCAGTGACTAGCCTGCTTTCCCATTTATCATCTGATCAATGTTCCGGGGCTTCCGGTGTAGCCGGCAGATGTCCGGATAGCGGTTATCCAGGCCATTCATTTTTGCTTGGACTATCTGCCTTTGTATCCTTCCCCTGTTGCCCCGCAGACACCAGTCATGACATCTAGTCAGAGTCCTCAAGTCACAAGAAGTCAGCGCTTACCAAAAACCATTCAACACCGTAGGATCTCTGCTGCCACACTCTAAAAACAGAACTCACCCAACATCACATGTGACAGATGTGGGAAACACTACGTCAGCGAAACAGCAAGGACTCACTCAGAATGAATGCAAACCAGAAACAGACATCAGCTGTTTGTGAACACCAGAAAGATCAAGTAGGACATCTGACACCAGAGACCATCTTTGAACAGAGACAGAGGTTACCACCTCCACCCACATACAGCCACCTGTTAATGAAGTAGCTCAGAAATCATCACATAAGTGGGACTTCAGCCACGTGTTGACAACTCAACACAACGAAGAGTGTAAGATGTAAGTGGACCTTACCTTTTCAAATGTTCAGTTCTTGTTAATTCAGTTCCTCAGAGTGCAGTCCTGAAGCACAGCATGAATCAAATTTGTCCCTCGTTGATTCTAATTAGAAAATTGCTGTTTATGATTAGTAAATCAAGAAATCAGTCACTCAACTCGGATCAGCTGCACTCCACTTCAAATATTAGCTGATCATTTTTTAGCTCATATTTAGTTTGGGAGTCTACACTCTACCAATCCTTAAAGGGGATGTCCACTGACTTGTTGGGAAACCAGTATAACGCCTATTTTTGGCTCCAGAGGGAGTTGTTCTGTAGGCTAATAAATGTCCTCAAGTGATGTCACTCGAGTAAACATCCGTATGGGTGAAGACTACAAATTTCAACATGAAAACGATCTGGGGGTGTGGAGACCTCTGTAGCCAGGTCCTCATCGCTGACTGAGGCTGGCGGCTCCAGGCTACATTAGCCACTACACACCCGAATCTCTAACTGAACTGTCTGAGGTCACAATGCATTCTTGGTAATGTAGGCCTATGCTTTTGATAGGGAAGAATCATCAGTGGAATAAAAAAGATGTTATCTCTGGCTTTGCTGCATGAAGTTTGATCCTTTTTTTAAAAACTGTGCATTGTGAGTACGGTAATGTTACAGGAGTGCAATGTAGTAGAGTTCTCTTTCAAAAAGTGGGTTGTTTTTTCTCTCTCCACATGGGTCCTGCCTACAGTCCTTTTTTATCAGACCTTATTTCAGTGTGGATCCACTAGATGCAGACAGAGAAGGAGATGTGAATCAGATGTTTCTCTAGCATGTCCTGTGGCAGTAGGGGGGAGGTGAAAAATGTCTTGACGATAATGTACTCGGTGCAATAATGGTTGTACACCTTGATGATCAATGTAAGTCATAAAAGACACAGTGACATAAAGAAGTGATAAATCTCCCAGGTCCTCAGTGAAGCAAGACACATAAAGCAGCGGCTGTGGGTTTTCATGGCTATTGCCGGATTCCTTACCTCGGGGGTGAAAAATGCAAATAAAATACAGATTATAAAAAAGGATAATGTGTGGGCTTTGGAAGATGAGGAATGAAAATATCAGCAGGCCGCTTTTTGATTTGTATGTCCAGCGGCGACACTTGAGATGAACGAACCATGTCTTAAATTACCATGTAATAAAATTTTTACCTCAGAAGGTGGGGTGTCTCGCACAAAAAAAGAACATCGGCAGTTTAATGGTGCCAGACTGTGGGGAAAAAGACCATTATATTTTCCCATCTGTGACAAATCCAATTAGTAATGTGGCATGTAAAGATGGAAGTGCTCTGATATTATGTCTAGTGGACATCTTATTCTGTTTATTTGATAATGTAGATCAATGGGAACATAAAAGAGAGCAATCTGCATTAAGTTTGGCTTGTTCCTTTGCTGTAAGTATTGTGGGCTGACTTAATTACTGAGCTGGCCTCTATGCTGGCAGATATTCAATTTGTCATTCAGATAGAAACACAACTATCTCTAATAAATGCAAATATTTTTCCGTTTTATACTTATTGTTCGGTTGATGTGATAACATCATGTGTTCATTATACTGTTTTCAGGTAATCTAAATCTATAGCGTAAAGATGATGTTTTGGACATTGAGTTATTCCGACTCAGCAGAGCTCAGAGCGGAAAATTCACTCTGCTTGGTGGTATTTGAGGTGTATGGTAGCAGCACTAATGTCAGTGAGCAGAATTAATATCATAAAAGCTGGTTCTGTAAATGGCATGACTTCTGATTCACTCATTTCAGAGGAAGGAATGAGACACAGGGTTCATATCATTCAGGATGATGAGCACCTGCTGCAGGGTCTAAAAGGTCCATTGAGTGGTTGGTTAAATATGTTCATGATCCACACAACAGTTTCTGTGTGCCAACAAAGTGCTTATTTTAGTCCATTCAGGAATTTGTGATTTTAAAATCCGAGCAATCCATGCAGACTATGAGGGGTTAGGAATGTTGTGTTTTAGTTAAAATGTTTGCCGGTAACTTGTCCGTTTAACTGCAGCACGCTCTTTTTAAATATCCCACTGATTGTGACAGAGACTCTAAACACTATGCAAATGAAAATGTCAGCACACAACTTCATTCTGTGGATGATCAACGAGGTGCAGACGTTACTCCGCTTACATTTAAGAGTACTGTCTGTGGTGAAAACGCAAATATATGGTTCAGGTACGGGTTTCAAGGGTACTATACCGGAAGTGCTTAAAGCTGGGGCAGGCAAACTCTGTGCAACCTGTGGAAAACCTGCTGGAGAGCAGAGCTGGAGAAGGAGTTGGTTTCCCTGCGAAACCGTATCCCTCGTAGGTGTCGCTCTCCACAGCGTGAGCCTCACCGAGACCGGTCCCTCCCACCTGTGCTTCGCGGCCGCAGAGCAAAGCGCCGCAGGCTGCAACGCTTTCCAGCAGCAGGATGAGAGGCTAGTACACTACACGCCATTGTCCCCCATCAAACGTTATTCCCCTCTGGTTGTCATCGTGCCTCTTTGATGCCATGGCGCTTGTAACGTCGAGTGGCAAACATAATGAGCCTGATGCTCCATATGGAGGAAAAGGAGGTATTAGAAATGTTTTACAAGTTGCAGGACTTTCTGAAACTGAGTCTGACTTTCACCATCTGAAGGGACATGTACGCGCATCTGCTCTTGTAGCTCACCCAATAGGAACGCACCGTCTCTCTCTGAAATAACCTGTGATTGGCTAAAGTCTCCCGTCACAAGCTAAATCTTCTGAAGCCTGAAAACAGAACCAAGAGGAGGGGCAGCAGTAGAGGTGTGCTCTTAGACCACTTGAATTACAATATGCTGCATGGTTAATATGGATTTTGTGCCCAATGATCCCAATAGAAATATTGCCTACCCCACCTTTAAGTGGTCTTTAATACTTTCCATTTATAATAAATTTGGATGTACCCACTTTGTGAACCAGTGCACTTGAAGTAAGAGAAAAAATATTTGTTTGTATGTTGGGTGAACAAGGCCTCAGACCGCTCAGATCGCCTAATTAACAACTAGGACCCCCCAAAGACGGCGGAGGAGGTCCCAAAATTAAAGTAATAATTTACTGTGAATCTTTGATTACAGTTCACTGGTGTCAGAAACACACATACATGGTGAGTTAACAGTTAAAAAGTGAGTTAATAAAAGTAGGAAACACAAGTGAAAATGATTTCCTGAAAACCTTTTAAATTATTCATCAATTTTTAAAATGTTTATTTAGTTACTCGTTTAGCGCTTTTTAAGTTTCTTTTTTTTTCACTAGAATGAAAAATTGTATTAGTATATAGAGCACACTGCCCAAGCCGTGCATTAAAAAGACACAGCCCCGCCTGTGCTTAAACAGACAGAAAGACAGGAAAAGTGAAGAGAACAAAAGCCAAATCAATACTGTCATTATTAGCCCTGTGTAAGACTGAATTAGATGTCATACAGCCTCGAGGTTAAAGAGGGGATTTGACATATCTGAACATTAACAGTGCTGTGTGATGGAAACAGCTTTGTGTGTTTCTGTGTGCAGTGACTGTGTGTGACTTTGTGTGTGTGTGTGTGTGTGTGTGTGTGTGTGTGTGTGTGCATGTGCATAGGGTCATCTTCTCTTATTTTTCTATGTAAAATGCATGCTGGGATACTTGTCTATCTGAGGTTTTCCATGGCAGTATTACTAGAACTAGATATCTAACCCAATTCATTTCCATGAAAGTTATATGCTACAAAAGCTTCCTCGTTGTTCCATGTTATTGGGCCCATGCAGCATGAGTAATAGAGTCCTTCTCCAGCCGAGCCAGGTGAATAATTTACTGATACAGCTCTCTGAGACTTTAATTGGACCTTCTGATAATACATTTCAGAGTATTTGTGACGCTCAGAAAAAATGCATTCACAGTTCACAGCTGTTCCTCTTGTAATGATTATGTAAAGGAGAAGTCTTTTTGAGCCACTGACATGCGACGTGATCCTGCAGTACCGAGTGTGGCCACTACACCAAAATCACCTCACAGCCCATCTCTGGTCCTGGCGGTTCACACACACACACACACACACACACACACACACACGCACACAGAGTCAAGTCAGCTCCCAAAGCATCCTAGATTAAATGGGCGGGGCAGGAATACTGACAGTACTTGAGAAGACGAGTACAGACAAGAACACAGATTGAGAGAGAACACGTTTGTAGCTTCTGGTGAGCAGATAATTTCCCACATGCACTAAACACCTGGAAGTGCATTTGTTTTCCTACAATATTTGCTCATAGTGAATGCAGCAAAATGAATATATTGATGGCTATGTTTACCCATAAAGACCACCACTAAGATAAGTTTAGGAAAGCATGGTGCTATAATAATAGTCAATATTTGCTTTAAGCACAAGACAGTGCTGTGTTTTGTGTGCCCACCATCCTCCCCGACTGCCTCCCTCCAATTTCAGTGCGGTGCAAGAATATGTCAGTAAAAATGTTTCCTTGAAAATGCATTAGGGAAAAACAAAAAACACATTTTGTTCTTTGATAGACAATGTTATTTGTTACAAACTGGACATCTATTTGGATATTATTGTCGATAGTCAGTTTGTAGGCATTACTTTAGGTTTCTACTGTTAAAACTAAAAAACATCAGTGATCAGTGCCTTCAACATCTAGTTTTGCCCTGAGTAGCAGGGCTGCCTGTTGTATGATTGGGGAGCAGAGAGAAAGGTATGCAAATGCTGAGCATGACATCTGTACGTGTTAATACAGAGCAGTCTCCAAAGAGGGAACATTTTCCTGCATTTTCAATGTTGCTTTTAATATTTCAGGATGTCAGACAGACAGGAAACTGTTGGCTGGTTTGATTCCTTCTCAGAGGGAAGCAGCAGATTTTCCTTTTATGAGAGCAGAAATAAAGAGGTAGGAGAAGGAAACATCCACTCAACATACTGTAGCATGAAGCCCATGAGGCTAAATGTACTGACTGCATTCAGACGAGTTAACATTTGGTGGAATGTGAGAGAATTGTGCATCTTTGAGAAATGCCTTGAGGGAGCACAGACATGGTACATTCTGAATAACACAGATGAGATGACACAGTGTTGATTGTCCACTCTCATCACATTCTGTTACGTATTCACTCTTCACTCTTCACTTTGCTGTATCCTTGTTAATTCAATGCACCAGATGTGTTGTGTCCTACACGTATGCACGATACAGATTAATTTGCAGTAATGCATCCCATAATTTCACACCTGCTTGCCTTGTTGCGATGCTGACAGTGGGCCTGCTCACCATTTGTTTTTGGAAATGATCATTTTACTTTGCAGTAGAACTCAATTGTTGTCTGCTGCAGTGAACTCCAGAAATGTCACATTGTTGTTAGTGCTGGTCAGTGCTGTCAGTTGCCAGTGGGATGTTACAGCAATAACAACAAGGAGAGCACAGACCGTGGAAAACATGGGCAAAGTGTCTGTGGCATTTAAATCGTGGATGTTTATGCTGGCTGATTTGCCAAGAAGATGGTTTACTGTCGATAAAAGGGGTTATTTGCAATTATTATTTGTGTAAATAATAATTTGCAAACAGAATCAAACATATTCAACCTTTCAACCTTTGTTTCATTAGAATACATGAACAGGAACATTATGAAGACTAAGGATGTGCCTGTAAATAAGTTTCCAATATAAGACTTATAGGGAGAGTTTAATAGGTCATTTATTATCATCAAAATCACATCGTAACAGAAACTTAATATCACCAAAAGATTTGAACCATGTACTTTCAGCATTCATAATACATGTCTTCTTGTGCCTTTTATTGTCCCATTCATATACCATCCAAATCCATTACATTACGACCACCTTCATCAACAGCTGTCGCCATATCATGTTTTCCTGATCAAATGGCCTTTATTATGTGTTTGATTGATGGATTTGATCAGATGTTCAGGAACTGAAAATAAATCCTTGTATTTTAGACAGCAGTATCCTTCTAAATATGGAGATGTCTCTCTGTAATCGACTATTAATTATACTTTGGCTTTTCTTCAAATTCTTTTTTAAATAGACTTTCTGTCTGAAAGGCTTGTAATCTTAAGTTAGTCTTAACTTCTTTATCCATACATCCATCCATCATGTATACCGCTCATCCTCAGAGGGTCGCCGGGGGGTAGTAGCCAATCCTGGCTCACATTGGGCGATATAACTTTATTTTCAGGGATATTGCATAAAGGTGATAAAGTATGTCCATGAACAGATATCATGTCATGTCATATCATGTCCTCAGCTTTGAGGAGCTGTATAGCAGCGCATAACACTTGCGTACTTCTTGCTTCTTTATTGAATATTCTGTGTGTGTGCTAGGCAAACTGGCATTTCTTGTAATACTGCAATGGATAACATGTCTGCCGAGTCCCACACCACTGGGTCTCTTGTTATACAGCTAGTTGAAGTGCAGAAAACAACTGTACAAAGAAACTCATAGTTTATATTGACAGGCCACTCTCAAGAACACCACCTTATGAGTATGTCATATTTCAAATTTAGTTCTTTATTGTCATATGCACAACAATTACAGAGAAGTCATTGGCAATGCAGTTCTTAATTCTCAGACATAAAGTAGTGCAGAAGTTAAAATATAATATACCTAAAACTGTAGATGCACAGTAATGATAAAGAGAATAAACTGTGATGTAGACAGGTTATGCACAGGCAGTGCTCTTATTTAGGCTATACTGAGATGGTTACATAGCTTGTGTATATATGTAGATGAGGTCCTCTATGGATGGCAGCTCTGTCCTGGTGATGTGCTGAGCAGTTTTGATTGAATATAAACCAATACATTTTTATTTGTATTGTCATGCAGAAAATGAACACAGTACCTGTAGATCTCTAAATACTCCAAATGCAAAGACAAGTGATTCATCACTTATTAAGTAATTGATAGACAAACGTTTTAATAGCGAGGAAGCTGGTGAAAAGCCATGAGGGAGTTAAACACATGAGAGAGAGAAGTCTTAGTGAGTGATGGAGAGCAGGATCATAGTGTCCTGCCCTGGTGATGCATCGGCCAGGCTAGCTATTGATTGGCTCTGCCCTTTTGCCTTGATACATCATGTCATCTTTGTTTAGAGAACGGGATCCAGGACGTAAGCACTTCCACTGAAAGCTTGCAAAATAATAGCATTGGTTGTAAGCAGTGGTATGTCTGTGCGATGATGGATCAGGTCATCAGCCTGGTCCCAGTGCCTAACTGTGAAGCGTCATCTTCATCAGACAACGCCTGACAGGACGTCCATCATCACAAAGTCATGGCAATGGGCCCGGTTCCCGATGGAGCAACACTTGCTTACATCAACACATCGCCAGCAACTTCATCATTTTCAGTCATTTAGAGCTGGACACAAAGTGAACCTCAGTGGTTGACCACAACCATCAGGGGTTCAGGCCTACAGGGTCCAGATTGTTGTTTAACACAAAAGAAGAGTGTTCCCTGATGACCATCAAAAATAAAACTGAATTCACCAAACTGGACATGCGTGGACATTGGAGCCCTGCAGTGTGCAAGCTGTTTATTTGTTTCAAGATTTTGGGCTGGATGTGCGTGCCTATTCCAATATGTAATTACCAGAAACACATTACACAAATATGCACTTAACTACTCGCAAATAACACAAGTCTGGGTATTGGAACGTACCATTTGTCTACAGTACAGTTTAAAGCTGTCCTGTTTTAGACATAACTTATGGCACAAGAGGAAAGGCAAAAGGGTTAACCCTCCGTGGAGCAGGATGTGTTTCGTCATTTCCATGGTGATCAGATCAGAAAATCTTTGGCCTGGTAGTGGTGTTAGTGCAAGGATGAATCTAATAGTGTTTACACTAACTATAGGAACAAGATACTGACTGTAGACGAGCTTCTTTGTTTAGGCTCCTGTGTCTGTGGTAATGTTAAAAATCCACTATTTCACAGAAAATAAATGGGATATTAATGCAAGTTAAAAAAACTTTGATCTACTTTGTGAGAGAGCTGTAAAACATAATGTAGCTAACAAGGTGAAAAGGTCATTTATCATTACACTGATTACATGTTTAAATTATTGATTCACTTATTTCAGTGCTGCGAGGCACACCATGTCCGATGACTAAAACTGAACATCACAAGGCTGAATGATTAGCTTCATTTCTTACATTTGCTACCGTCTTGTGCAATTAATGATTGACAGTATTTTCACCCATCTGATAGAGTTCATATTGATGTGTGATGTCTTCATCTCTGTGCTCTGTGGTCAAGCTCCAGCTGCCATACTTACTTCCATACTTCATGGTGATAGGAAGGAGCTTCTCATTGTGCCCCTTGTTCGTAGATTAACAATTTTATATCAAAATATTTGTTGGCTCTAAATAGGAAGGACAAAAACTATTATATTTATAAATAAATTCGAACTTTGATAGGTTCAATAGCCAAATCTAAATTTCCATGTACAACATTTGCCCCAGTGGGAAGCTGCTGTTTTAAGTGTTTCTTCACATCACAGGCTCCCAGTAATCTCTGGAATACATAAACAAGAGGAAGAGTCTAAAGCTGGTTAAGGTGAGCATGTAAAGCACTTATATGCAACACAAATGAAAGGCATTTCTATGAAATTGTGCTGCACAATTTACCTTTTTACCACGTTAACATTTGTTACCTAGCACAAAACACAAAGTACAGCTGAGGCTGATGGAAATGTCATTTGTCATAAACCAAAAAAAAAAAGGTTTGGATGAATTTATTTCTACAACTTCATGGTGGCACTAGAGTAAAAGTCAGGGGAGTCAGACCATGAACGCCTGGACAAAATTTCACAGCAATCCATCGAGTGGTTGTCGACATTTCAGTGGTGGACCAAAAACAGCTTGCAGTCATTTGCTATCCAGTACTCATTTACATTATTTGAGCACTTAACATTACTAGCCGTGTTTCCATGAATACATCATATGCTTATTTCTTGCATTTTTATTAAGTCTTGGATTAGAAAATCTTTATGGAAACGGACAGGACAGACAGGACGCAGCAGGTGAGGCTGGGGAGCATCACATCCAGTACCCGGACAATCAGCACTGGAGCCCCCCAGGGGTGTGTGCTCTCCCCACTTCTCCCTCTACACAAACGACTGCATCTCAGGAGACCCGTCTGTTCAGCTCCTGAAATTTCCAGACGACATTACTGTCATCGGCCTCATCCAGGACGGTGATGAGTCTGCATACAGACGGGCAGTTGAACAGCTCGCCCTCTGGTGTGGTCAGAACAACCTCGAGCTGAACACGCTCAAAACTGTGGAGATGACAGTGGACTTCAGGAGGAGCCCGACAACACTCCACCCCATCACCATTCAGAACAGCACGATGTCTGCAGTGGAAACCTTCAGGTTTCGGGGATCCACAATCTCCCATGACCTGAAGTGGACGGCCAACATCAACACCATCGTCAAGAAGGCCCAGCAGAGGATGTACTTCCTATGCCAGCTCCGGAAATTCGAATTCCCTCAGGAGCTGCTGGTCCAGTTCTACACTGCCATCATCCAATCTGTTCTCTGCACCTCTATCACTGTGTGGTTTGGATCGGCCACCATATAGGACAAGAACAGACTACAACGGACAGTGAGGTCTGCAGAGAGAATCACCGGTGCCAACCTGCCCTCCATTCAGGACTTATACATCTCCAGAGTCAGAAAACGGGCAGGAAGCATCACTGCAGATCCATCACACCCTGGACACAGCCTGTTCCAACTCCTCCCCTCTGGCAGATGCTACAGAACAGTGTTCACCAAAACCACCAGACACAAGAACAATTTCTTCCCACAGGCCATCACCATGATGAACAGTTGAGACCAGGCTCATAGTATCTGGATCAATTCATGTGCTATAACCCTGGTACAAAAATGTTCACTGCACTGTCCACAGCAAGTTATACAAGCTGTACATTTGTATATTTTGTATATAT
>JAVQJL010074634.1:0-13758 GCA_036024295.1 Nannoperca obscura | reverse complement strand
TTCGTGCTCTAGGCCTGTTCATATTTTCTTATGCAGAGCCCACATTCGCAGTCTGCACATGGTCACATAGTAGTCACTTTGGCACACACACACATTGGAGATGTGCCCCACCCAAGTGATGCTCCCATTTTGCCCTCCGGTGTGTTCACAGATAAACCTTGCACCACTGATCAACAGGCCCTAAAGACAGGATTAATGGGTGTGTGCATGCTATCCAGTCCGATTCCAAATTAGTGTGGTTTATGGCTCCTCTCTGGCCTTCGAAGATGGGGGGAATCGCTAATAGGTGTATTCCCAATTCAGCCTTAACCACTGCAGTCAGCCTCCGCTTCCTCTCTCCCTATTTCCTCACTTCGTTTTTTGTTTCCTTCCTCACTCTTGCCTTCACTTCTTCAGTCTTTTCCATCTATCCCTCACTTCTCTTTTACTTTGTATCACCACGTGTTTCCCCTAAAAAGAAACAGACACAGGTGACTCTCAAAAGGTCTGTCTTTGTCATCTGTCTGGATTTTATTCTCTGCCTCACTTAGAACAAAGTAGTCTCTTTTAAAGGAAGAAGAGCCTCTTGGGGTAGTTTATGGCATCCCCAAGAGAGCCTGACAGAAGAGCTGAAGAGGCAGGCCCAATTAAATGGATGCCATATACACGCAGGGTTCCCATGGTTTAGCCTTTGAAAAAAAGCTGCTATGAGAGGGTGCAAAGAGAATTGGAGGCCCAAGAAAGAGAAAGAAAATTATGAAGGCAGAGTGTGGATTTAAGTAAGACTCAACACATCAACAATCAAATATAACAACATGAACTTAGGCCCATGGTGTGCCTTTTTTTTTTTTTTAACAGACCAGATTGCAAATATTGTCTGGTTATGAGTGAATCTCATCAATCCTAACCCTACCTCCCCCCGCCCCCCCTTTTTTTTCTTCTTCTTCCTATAATTGAGAGCAGAGCAGGTTAGTTTATAAATCTGGATGAAGCTGGTAAAGAGTTTAACTGGTAAGTCTAATACATGCAACAGACTTCCACTGCAAGAACCAACAACCCTGTATCATTATAACATTTTATATACATACACACACACACACACACACACACACACACACACACACACACTACAGGGATGAAACTACACACGTTTCAGTATTTATCTCTGTAAGTTGCAGTTTAAGCTTCCATTGAGGTTTAGTCATTCCTGTGAACCATTCATCTGTGGATAGGATTGACCCCAAGGTGGATGGATTTAAAAACTGGCCTAATGAGACAAAGGCTGGTGCTCTGTGATCAATGGACAGTAGTTTAATCGCATTTCTTGTGAGCTTAGTGTTGAGAAAGCCGCCTACTTATTTTTTTCATCCGGGGTCTGTTAAATGTCTCTGTTGAGTTTTCCTCTAAACAAACAAAAGTTACAATTACACCTAAATGCATTGTGTGTATTCTAGAGGTCCAACAAACGCGTTGAGTGCATTTCCCTCATAAAACATTTGCAGAGCTGATTTATTTGAAATCCAGTGTTGTTTACATCGATGTTGACTAGCTTGCAGGCTTCTTCTTCCTTCCCTTTGCCTGCACATTGATGCATATCTTGGCATATTCCCACCACCTGGTATAGTAGTAGTGCATACATGAGATAAACGAACCCACTCTTAAAAAAAGTTTTCCCCATAGCTCCGCCAGAGGTTTGAAGCTCCACAGGGAGTCCCTCTGACTCTGCACTGGATATATATGCAGTGGCTACAAAGAGCTAAGCTGACTTGCTCTGGAACTAAAGTTCATTAGTCATCCAAATGGATTGTTTCTGTATGTGCACTCGGCATGCAATTGCTGCAAAGTGATTTTATTCCACTGCTTGATAAATGAGGCGAAGAGTTCATAATGTTGCTGTTTCAGATTGAGTGTCTTCAGGAAAATGTGGTTGTTTCCCGCTGCTTGTCTGGGTTACACAGGCAGAGAACATATGTGTGTTTTATAGTGTGTACCGTCTATCATTCTAATGCAATTGTGGGATTTCTTTGTGAATCGCACTAACATTTCTTTTGTGGAAATTAACACGTAAACACATTTAAAGTCAGATGTTTACCAGAATATTCTTAATTAATTTTTTTCTCATCCTCTGGTATCTCTTATATTAAATTTTCGCTACATTGACCAGACCAGTGAGGTGTATGGGGAAGTCTGAATACACTTCAGACACTATGTGCCTATGTTGTGTGCCTCTGCGCTGCTGTGTATGTATGATTATGGGTCAGGGGAGGCCACAAGCCCACGGTGGCCTAGGCAGCCTCAGGCCGCTCAGGTTTCAGAGCCAAGCATTCCTCCCTGGCTGCTACATAGCTGTGAAAACCGCAAAGCAGCTCTAACAACAAACACTCGAGGCACTGGGGGAAAGACAGCTAACCTGTGGCTAATCAACAACAGGAGTTTCTCTCTCCAGGATTTCTTCCCAATTTTTCAGAATAGCTGGATTACTGGAAACAGTATTTTTCCATTCCAGTGCATATTCCCACCCCCCCCTCCCCCCACACACACACTTTCTTTCTCTTTTGTTAGTGCACTGTTTTGAAAGCACATGATTCCTGCTAAGTAGTGGCAGCTCTGTTTGTGTGTGCTTTGTTCGTGTTTATTTGGCAGTTCTACGTCCTTGGACCTCTCTCTCTCTTTCCACTAAGAAGGGTGTGGAACAGTAGACTGTCTGGGCTTGGTTTTGCACTTTGTAAATAACTCAGTAGTGAAATATGCAGCTGTGATAATAATAACATAATGAAACTGTTTGTATAGCACTTTTTAGTCTCATGCCTCTGTAAAATGGAAGGGATACGTTCAAAAACAGTCAGAACAAAGACCGCTGGCTCCGTTTAGACAATCAGGATTAAAACTGAGCACTTTGTTTAAGTTCTGTTGAGGACAAATTGACAATTAGCACTGGGCTTGTGTTTATGCCAGCTTGCGTTTATAGGCCACATTAAACATAATTGAATTTTCAGAAATTACATTTGACACTTAATCTACAAGAGCTTTAACTGAACGGCCTAATTGTGGCCCAGAAGAGGGCTTGTAGGGAGATTTTGGCGTAAAGCTGCATCTGTGTATCTGCATCCGTCGCTGCCTAACTTTGCATCTCTCTTTGTTTTGAGTACGTTTTTCTCTTTTATTCTATGAAGTTATTTTTCACTACGATTAGTTGTATTATTACAATATTGCGTCTTTTCTGACCGTCATTTAAGTCAGTTTTAAAGCAAAAAGGGCAAAACATTTTCTGGTTTCAGCTTCTCAAATGTCAGACATTATAGTAACCTAAACATCTGTGTACAGTTGGTCATTCACAAGAACATAAAATTGTGATGCATATTTCCCACAGTTTCTTTATGTTTTATAGACTAAAGGATTCATATGTTTATTGAGAAACTTGTAGGAAGATGAATCCATAATGAAAAATGATCCGTAGTTATGGCCCTGTTTTAAATACGGTGCCATTAGGTTACATTTCTTTGCAAGAGCTGTTAGGCGTCTTGGTATAAGTCAGGTTCGTGTAATGTTAAGGTGACTACCATATCTTGAAGAAACTGCTTACTTTTCCCTTTTTAATTGTGTGAAACCAATGACACTTTTCTGTGGTGCTTTGTAGAGATTCATTTAAAGGAAGCCATGGCTAGGCAATTACAATCTATAGTGAATCAGCTCCAGGTTAGTTGGATGTCGTGCATTCTGGGTAATTGGTACCCTCTGGAATGTGTCTTAACAAAAGGTGTGGACAGGCAGCAGGAAATGGCTGCGGTGTGGAACCAGGTAATTTTAGGCTTTGTGCATAGTGGGGCGGCTTACAGTGAAACACCTGCCTGCCTGCAGCCTCAACACATACATTAGTTTTACTGTGTTTGTAGCTGCCTCGCAGTACCGTGTGTGTGTGTGTGTGTGTGTGCGCATGTAAGAGAATGTTTAGGTGATGGGACCCAGGAGAACGTAGGTGTGTGTGTGTGTGTGTGTGTTTTTCAGGCAGCTCTTAAAATATTTTTTTTTGGGGGGGGGGATTTAAAATCACCACGTGATTCAGGCTCATGAAAACCTTCATTTTGTTTTATGGCTGACCTCCAGAATTTAGACAGGTGACGAATTTTCCTCCCCAACCTAGAAAGTGACTGGTCTGGCTCTATGGCCTGGTTGTTTTGGCAGATAACCAGGTTTATCGTTGTCTCTGGACCAGTAATAAAATGGCTCATGTCAGTTTTGTGTGCGTTTTGGCTTTGTAATCGCCACGGTATCATTGAAAAATTCTCAAAATTCAAATGGCAAATAATGAAATATGTTAAAATACCATAAAATAACAAATAAAAAAATGTAGAACAATTTATGCAAAGAATAAGCAAACAAGACTGAGAATCTGACACATTTACTTCCAAGTTTTGGCACTTTGTGATACCCATGAACGTTAATACATTTCGGTCTGCACATAGCCCTGCCGGAGGCTTCAGTATACCTGGTATGCTTAATTAGCATGAACGGCACGCAGCCTTAACAAGATCCTGGTTTAACAGGATTCTTTTATGAATGTGAGGAAGTGCGGTCACGGCACCAAACTTAAAAAGGTGTGCGCGTTTGAACTATTTAGTAACGTCGTGATAATAATATAATAGTTTGTAGATTCCCATGGGGAAAGTACTTGCAGTCGCCCTCTTATCAGCGGTCCACCCTTTTGATACTTTTTGTTGATGTAATCCCAGAGTGCTGATAACAAAGGTCTCTGCTCCACATCGCCTGAAACCAAACTCTATTTCTATA
Source organism: Nannoperca obscura (assembly GCA_036024295.1). Classification (NCBI taxonomy): domain Eukaryota; kingdom Metazoa; phylum Chordata; class Actinopteri; order Centrarchiformes; family Percichthyidae; genus Nannoperca; species Nannoperca obscura. The sequence continues at coordinate 8,991 of JAVQJL010074634.1, read as the reverse complement.
AAGGAACTGTGCCAATGCTCCTCCTCAGGTGATGGATTTCAGTTATTGGATGAGAACCTTCAGCATTCCTCCTGATCTAACCTCACTGTCTCTGCTTCCTTCCCTCTCTGTCTCCCTGCAGAGGATTTTCAACTCGTTTGTGTACACCGAGAAGACATCAAACGGAGAGACAGAAGTGCAGCAGGTGAGTAACAAAGGCTTCTCCTTTCCCCTGTGCGTGTGCGCGTGTGTGTGTGTGCGCGTGCGCCTGTTTGTGCATGCATGTTCCAGGGGTGGTGTCTGTTTGTGGTCTTGTGTAGCGTTCAATTCGGCAGCAATGAACAGACACACTCCCACTCACACATACACCAGCCATCAGAGGAAAAAGGGGGTTTATTAAAATTCTACGGCTGCTGTCTCATTGGCTTTGAAGTTCTGTCTGTTTTTTCCACTCGTCTGTGCACTCTCTCTCTCTCTCTTTCTCTCTGACTCTCTCCCTCAACTCAGAGCTTGAAGGAGAGAATGGCATCTTTTTGGGGGGGGGGAAACGAACAGAGCAGCGCAAGAAATTGGGAGATTTGTTTCAAATGAAGTCAACATTTATGTGTGCCACATTGGTCCTAGAATGGAAAAACGGCTGGCGTGAAGTCGATCATGATTGCGCGCCGGCATGGTGTATGTTTGTGTGTTTGTGTGCACTCGGGCCATCTTGGAAGAGTGACAGTAAACACCACACTGGTAAACAGCCACCAGCAAGAACAGACAGGTTGATGTTTGTTTGCATTTCTCCTGTGACTTGTGTTTCTGTGTGTGCACTGCTGTATCCATCTGTGTCACTGCATGTGCGTGAAATATATATATATTTATACAGTTATTTATTATTCCAGAGGCAGCTCAAATTGGCCTTGAAGCACTGCTGTTTATTCTTAACAGAAATGGGGCCTTTTCTTTGCCAATTCGCACAAAAAATATAGTAATGATGCATCTCCTAGCGTGTGATTATGATCATCATAACCTGTTGTCTTAGGTTTTGTAATTGGAATGTATGTTAATAAGCACCAGTCCCAGAGCACAACTGACTTTTGGGTCCTTGTTGGAACAGTTGAACTATTTTATGTCCCCTCAAAGAGTGTCCATACATTCTTGCTGCAACCCCTCTGAAGCCAACCAATTCAGATGACAGCTCTGACATGGTTGGCTTGCGTGTCCTCTCTGGGCAGGGGGTCTGTGTCCCTGAGCCAAAGGGAGGCTCAATTAGGAGTGGATCTGCTGAGGAACACAGGGCTGGGAGAGAGGGCAAGGGGCTACAGAGAGGAGCCGCTGGCTTCTCAGACAAGTGTCTCCTCTGGAAATTCATTATTCAGAGAGACACACAGACATCTGTCCCTCTCTAATGACACCAGCCCTCGCTCTCCCTCTCCCTCTCCCTCTCCCTGTCTCTGTTTGTCTCCGTCGTGGAGTCTGTTTTTGTCTATTCTAATGATTTATTCTGCTTGTTTTACTCGTTGACATGTGCTGTCAGAGTGGATGTCAGGAATTGAAACTGCCGGGTGGCTGCTAATGTTTTCATGCTGGTCCACCATTCACACGCACGCAATGCTGTGTGTAAGCAATGGGTTGTTGGACAGTTGTCCCTCCTAGAGTACTATGAGTTACAATAAAGAGCTGAACATTGATCAGACTTAATCCAGCCAATACAATCAATTATTTAAAAACAGATTTGATTGGACCCCAATACTAAGCTAGCAGATTAACGCCTCCTAACCTGCTAATAAAGTCATTATTATGTCAAATTAAACTGCTATCTTGGCCAGGGCACTCTTGCAAAAGACAAATTCAATCTCAGCGAGGCCTTTTCCTGGTTAAATAGTTATATTTAAAAAACAAAACTAAAGTTCATATGAAGTTCTCAAACTAAGGCTTGTCGGCCAAGAGCTCTAAAAAGTGGACACTGCAAATATTACATGATTTTTTTTAGAAGTACTACACTTATCCATATTAACATCCTCACCAAAGATTGGTATTACCAGTCTTTGAACTAATCAAAATTAGATTCAATCCACAACCTCAGTTTGATATCAAACAGTTTGTTGTATTAAGCTGTAATCATTTATTTTATTTTCAAAAAAAAGTGTTAATTCCACAAAACAGATGTGTCTGGAAATGCATACAATTCTCTGGTCAATTTCTCGCATTTTTGTGTCACTTCTTGCTTCAGTGAACGCACTAACTCAATAACAAAATCAATTCATCCAAGGGGAAGCCTCACTTGTGTGCTCGCAATATAAGAACTCCACTAGTGTCCCTCTTCTCATACGCATCCTTATATTAACCTCCTCCCTGCACTCTGAAGTAAGTCTTGGTCCAACTCAAGATTTCAGGGTGTACCCGTTCCACTCACTCTAGTTCTGCAGCTGAACCAACCCCACTGGGTGTGCTGCATACCCTAAAAGGCTGGTTGGATGGGCCGGGGGAGCGGAGAGAGGAGCCCTGTGTTTTGGAGAGGGTGGTTAATCCGCAGAGCGCAGGTTTGCTTTGGCTACACTGTGGCAGGCTGTAACCGAAGCTTTAACTTGCACGGCTCGAAGTTTCTGGTTTCTCACAAGTCACTCTGTTAAAAGTCGAGTCTTACTTTCTCCTTCTGTCTCTCTCCCCCTCGGCTATGGAAACACTCCTCTGCTGAACACTGGCCCATTTTCCCCTTTTTTAATACAAAGTCACTGCAGCTAATTGCCATGCTGCTATGCATGGACCATACTGTGTGTCGGCGAGTACAACGTTTATGTGTTTAACTTGTGTGTGTGTCTGTCTGTCTGTCTGTCTGTCTGTCTGTCTGTCTGTCTGTCTGTCTGTCTGTCTGTCTGTCTGTCTGTCTGTCTGTCTGTCTTATGGAAGAGTAGGAGTAATGGTGGGCTGAGCCTCAGGCCCCTGTTAAACCCCTAATAGGAATAGCGGCTGGCTGATTAGGTGTACAAGCGGTCAGTGGGTCGCGGTACATTTTCCAGTTCCAGGCTTGAATCGCAGCCTTTTTGCAGGCACCGGTAATTATGGGATGTGAACAAAGGGGGTCCAGTTACTGTGGAAATAAGCCTTTTTCTGTATCCGACAAGGCTGAGTTGGATAACTTACAATGGCTTTGGAAAGTATTCCGACCAGTGCCATTTCACAAATTCTTATTATCGTTGCCATCAATGCACAGGTAATACAATGTTTTGGGAATTCTTTAAAAAGGAAGCAACTAACATATAGATTATGTTACCCCTTTGGATTTGCCTGCAAAGATTTGTACATTTCTCAAAGGTCCGGAAGTCCTCATAGGAAGTAGCCTAAAACACAGTTTCATACACACACAGTGCACAGGAGTAAAAGTAAAAAGTATCCAACAGTAAATCAGCAGGTACTTAGAATGTTGTATTAGCGACGCACTAGTCTCAGACAGCTAGCTAGTTATAATGGCTTGCTTGGTTAGCAGTACACTGGTCACAGAAAGGTATTGGTAGCACCTACAGAAAATGGTCCAACAAGGGTAATTGAATAGATTTGATAGAATACTGTATATACTTCATTGAGGTGCTGTAGCGGTCCAGCCACAGATACCTCTGCTGAAACACTAGGTGGATGTATCGCACATCGCCAGGCTGTCTCATCCATTCATTATGTACCCAAACAGAAAGTCCAGTTTACACACAAGTCCGTTTTCTGTGGTTATCATCAAGTAATGCTCTCGAGTAAACCAGTGGATCCCGTGATAATCTGTAACAGATTACATGCATGTGATGTGTCAGATTAAGTGGATGCGAGTTCCTAACAATTCCCCATAACATCCTTTCAAGGCATTTTGGGGAAAGAAAGCAAGAACAGGAACCTGTTGTGAAGAGCTGCTGGTGCGCTGGTTATTAATGCCCCCCAAGGGGCTGCTGCAGAGCTGCTTATTAGTTTCCCCAAAGGAGCTGGAACCCCATCTTGAAAGAGCACTGTGTGAGATGTGTGCTCAACCAGAACCCAGTCCTTTAGAGGAAGAAAGACAAAGTATAATGTATGCATGTCCAGGGGCCTGCAATAAGGGTCCCAGTAAACACTGACTGAATTAGCTGTTGCCTTTGTTTAGAAACAGCTTTTTCTCCTTCCTGCTTCCTGGGTTTCATGCATTTTAAAGGTAAATCACACCATAAGACATAATTCACAAACTCAGTAGACTGTATATCTGATTTTTCTCTTTTAAAATGAAACAAACACAGGGAAAATGTTTCCTTTTAAGACAAATAGTTGATAGTATGATAGTAGATGAATTCAAAATGTGGATTGTGCAATTCACTAAAAGAAATGTACATACATGCACTTCACAAGATAGCAAGTGGCAGAACCAGGATAATTCATGTAAGAGCTGGAATGTTACAACCTTAAAACAGCCTGGTGCGCAAATATTTACAATGCCTCCGCTCCCAACGTTCACTTTACATTGGCCCTGATTTGTATTTTAAGGTGGATTCTTTATTAAATGATGTGTGCTGTGTGGAAATGAGGAGTGTTTTTTTTTGTTCTCCAGCCTCAGACATCAGTCGGCTCTGCTTTTAACAGTGATGGATTTCACACTTAGTGCAGCCTGAGTTCTGGGCATCTTTGATATTGCTCAGCTTCATTTGTGATAATTGAATTGTGTGTTTGTGTGATCGTGTGTTTACCTGGATACCTGTCTACAGGAGTGGTGTGGAGTTTCTGGTGTTCTTGTGTCACCAGGGTCACACTGTTCCCACAAACATGCAACACTGTGTGTGTGTGTGTGTGTGTGTGTGTGTGTGTGTCTGCGTGTGTGCGCGTGCGTGCGCGTGTGTGTGCGTGCGTGTGCCTGTGTGTGCGCCTGTGTGTATGTGTGTGTGTGTGTGTGTGCCTATGTAGATCCTTGATACAATTTGGCTAATTTAAGTTGTACTAAGAGATGCATTTAGCTGTCAACGCTAATCATTCTGTTTCCTTTCTGCAGTTGGCCAAAAAGATTCGTGAAAAGTTTAACCGCTACCTGGACGTGGTGAACAGGAACAAACAGGTGGTGGAGGCCTCGTACACCGCCCACCTCACCTCTCCACTCACTGCGATACAGGACTGCTGCTCCATACCCGCATCTATGATGGAGTGAGTAACTTTCTCTTTAACACACACACACACACACACACACACACACACATTCTGTCTTTCTATGACTCTTTCATAACAATCTCACAAAAATCTCTGCAGGAGGTTCATTCTCTGTCTTTAAGCCCACCTCCCACTGTTAGCACCTGCACTCCACTCTCTATACATTTCTTTATGCTTCAACTACATACACACACACACACACACACACACACACACACACACACACACACACAAATCCCCACAGCTCCGTTGTTTAAACATGTTTTGATCGTCTTTGGATTACATCACATCATTTACAGCCTTGAGCACTGCTGGCACACCGATATTTGGCAGCGTTGAACTTTACGCTTATTTCACTACCTATTCAAGCAGTCATTCGTTGTGCCAGTTTTTGCTTTGCTGCAAAGATCTTGACATTAAAAAGGGTTTATGGTACTTGGAGCCCAGGAAGGCAGCGAGATATTGGGTTTTATTGGATAATGTTTTTTTTTTTTGAAAGCCTGGAGATAAACTCATATTCACTAGATTTTTTATTTCATCATAACATTAACACACTTCTGAATCTTTTGCAGCACAAATGCCAGTGTTATTAATGGGAAAATGTCTTCAGTATATTATACTTCATTTTGATTCTTATGCATTTTGTTTGGTGGCCAAAATAAGCCATGGGGGCTTTGTGAAAAGGGTGCCCATGTGACAAAATAATTATTTTATTTAAAATATATCTATATTTATGAAACTAGGTTTGAGACTGAATATGTCATATTTAAGTTCTCTACTGAGAGAGTTTAAAATTGCACCAGCCAACGGTGTAGACCCAGCTTTTCAGCCAATCCCCAACTCCAGCAGGCGAAAACACAGTTCAAAGCTGAGCTCAGAGAGAGAGAGAGAGAGAGAGAGAGAGCTGCTTTCAGTTCTAATCTACAGAGCAGCAGCTGTCTCTACCCCTCATCCCCTCTCTCTCCATCTCCGCCTATCTTCCTCCCCTTTACTGGCCGATGCAACCAGTTATTGCTCTCTGAAGTTTTTGAGCTGCGGACTTCACAGGCTGCAAGGTCACCTGCCTTTTCTTCAGCCGTGCCGAGAGAAGGCTGCCTGGCTCAGGGCCACCGGCCACCTGTAGCCGCATCATGCACATGACATTCTGTACATACATTCAACAGTTGTTCGCACGCAAACACGTTGTATTAACGTCCCGACATGTGCACACAAACCTGGGGGCTAAAATCGTGTATATACAGCTTTGAGAGACAATTTGAGGCCGAGAAATTGCTGAGAAAAAGATTATATAAGAATGGGGATAGGAAGGATGGAAGGGTGCAGGGGGAGTCAAAAGGGTGGTGGTGATTGGGGGGGTGGCATACCAAACTGAAGCTGAGTCTGACAGATCCCTGAACTTCAAAGGATTTTCCTCAGGGGAGGAAAAAAGCACGGAGCTCTCTCGCTTTCATTTTTTGGGGGGGTTTATGCAGGATCGTGAGATACTTTGAGAAGCAGTATGTAGAATAATCTAGCGCTCTCTTCTTCTCAGCACTCTCCGTCAGGGAAGCTTGCTCAAGAACCAAGCAACTCTTAGGTGAGGTTAGGCTTCGATAGATTCCTTCTGTGTGTCTAAAACTGACTGAAGCCAAGAATAAAATCATTGTTTTTAAAATGATGCACCATCAGCTTATTGCAGCTTATTGCAGATATCTCGTAGACGGATATATAGTGACTGCGTATCAGCCAACATATATCTGAAGAATTTACAGTGTAGTGCCAAAGATATGCTTGGAATAATTGGGAAATGGTGTCTCTGGTGCTTCTTTTGTCCACCGGAGAAAACTGAAGAATGTCCTGCTCTCTACATGTTCTGATCACAAATCTTTAACAAACAAGTTTAAGAGATCCTTATCAAATATATTTTTTCTATGTTGTGTTTTGATTCATAAATATCGGCCAATATATAATTATCTGATGTTGGTAGCCCTCAAATATTAGTATTGGTACTAATCCAGTCATCAGTTAGGCTCGAATGATAAATATTCAAACATTATTAGAAAATAGTTCAAGTTCAAGTACAACACAGCTGTGGTCGGAGTATTTACTTAAAGAAAAGGGGCACCCTGGTGGTCTAGTAGTTAAGATGCCGACCATGCCACAACCGCAACTTCCCTGGATTGCGTCCAGCCAAGGAATTTTGTTGAATGTCATTCCTAATCTCACACATAAAGCACCTTTCTTAACAAAAATTACTTCTTTTTTTTAAAAAGAAAAGAAAATAGTTCGACAAAACTTAATATCCTGTTCCTGGTTGGATCTGCAACAGAATCTGTGCCAGAATTGGGACAGGACTTCAGCTCTCTGTAGTCCACTTCGGAGTGTCCTTCATTAGTCTCAGGCATCAGCTGCTTCTGGGGGTCTTAGTCAGGTCAGCCAGTTTAGAGGGGGATCGGGTGGTTCACAGGGTGTCCATGTCTGTTAGCGGGCAAGCTAGCAGGCTATCATTTCACAGGGAGGCCACCGAGGGCAGTGCTTAGCGCCCAGCGGTATGCTTTAATCACTGCTCGGTCTCATCGACAGGTTATACTTGAAAATAGCAAACGTATGCAACTCATACAGTTGCGGTGTGTGTGTGTGTGTGCGCATGTGTGTTTATATTTTTTATGTCATTTCAACAGTTCCATTGCTATGCAGCTGTAAAAGTGAGAAGTGTGCTTGGGAGCAGCCCAGATGGCACTTAACCGTCTCATTTCATTTCGGAGGAGATAAGCTGTAAATGGACTGTCCAATGAAAATGCTATTTGATCCTGAGGAGTTTTTGAAGAGGTAAATAAACAAATGTCTCGCCAAAATGGCACAAGTGAAAGGTAAGGGGGAAACAAAATGTGGCACGGTGTCCCTAAAGATGTCCGGGCCAGTCGAGCTGCCTGCAGTTGCGCCCGCGTCACAGCGTTTGAACAGCACCATGTTAAACTTCAATGAAGAGTTTGCTGTTTTCCCCATGACTTAGTCTAAATAGCACCTGCGTTCTCAAACAAGACATTGCTGTTATTTGGTCACAGACCAGAATATTGAAAAACGTACAATGTTTTGAGGTGATGGAAAGTGAAGCCACAGACTTATTTTAATCCATCCCTCCAGACAGTTTACATAAAGCTTATGCCGTCGCTACCTCGATTACTGTGTCTAGAATAATTCATGACATACCTATTGCAACCTTGTCGGATACTTTCCAGAACCGTAGGCGTAAGATATGCAACGTTTGTGTTCGGGACAGGAAGAGTCCCAAAAGACAAAATAGTTTTCTTTTTGAAGCTAAAAACTTTCATGCAGCTAACAGAAAGTACAGCGTATCTTTGAGACAAGCAAAAAAAGAGGTCATGTTTAACGTATTAATTGCAGGTTTCTCGGCTAAAAGTATGATACCGACACGACAGTCACCAGCATTTCTTTTTAATGCACGTGGGTTGCTGAGCAGAACACCAAATGCCTAACTCCACTCCAGTTATCCCAGGATTGCATGTAGTAATATCATATGAGGGGGTGATACTGCAGAATTTCCAATACCTTCACTCATAAATTAAACATAAAGATTAAAGACACCATAGTGGTAATACTCCTGTTTCTCAAGAAGAATTCTCACTATCTGAGCTATTGGCAGATTGACAGTCCGGATCAAGAGTATATGTGGCACCAGTGAGCAGCTACTCGGAGCTAGAGCTTCAGATCAAGCTGATCTTCTGGTGGCTCAGTCAGCACGATGATGACGATACCTGTATTTGCACATTAGAGAAGGAGATGGCAAAATACCAGGCAGGTTGGGAGGGGGGTTTGTTTAAGTGAGCTTAACAGGTGTAAATGTTGGGCCACTGTCAGAACTTTGGGGGGGGGGGGGGG
>JAVQJL010074630.1:0-10869 GCA_036024295.1 Nannoperca obscura | reverse complement strand
CCAGGCCAAACCACTAGTTATATCCTCAGATGTGTCCACTAGGTGGCGCTACGGTTCATTTTGATTTAGTGGAGAAGAAAACGACACGATAGGTTTCAGGGAGAATCTGCCTCGTCCTTCACTAACAGACAGTACGTTATTGTTCATGGGCGAACAATCACTATTCAAGGAGGACCACCGTTAGCTTCTAAGAGTTTCTATCCAGGCGTTTATAAATGGAGGTGTGGCTCTGCTAAAGGCGTCTGTTACAGTGTTGCCAGATTGGGCGGGTTTCCGCCCAATTTGGCTTCTTTTGAACACATTGGGCTGGAAAAAATAGCATTGGGCGGGTTGATAAAAATTTGGGCTGCTTTTCACAGCATTTCTCTTGTTTTAGTAAATATTCCAGAGAAAATATTAACAAAATATTTGTCATTACATGGCAAAAAAGTAAAAACTTACACATGTCAATAAACTGCTGTGTCAGTTTCATTTCAAATGCTCATGTTGAGCGGGCATTTTCCCCTTCCACTGAAGGATGACACAAGAAATCGCATGGGACTGCGTCTTCTTTCCAGCCTCATGGATGTGCGCTCTGGCCTGAGCAGGAACAGACTGACATCAGCCACTTTCAAACCTCCCCAGGTATTGCTGGGGAGAGTTGATTCCTCCATGTATTAGCATAAGTTTACAATAAATTGGATTCAGGTGTTTTGACTGCTTACATTTCATGTTGGGATTGGACAACTTTTCTGTGTTGGCTTGTGGTTGTCTGATTGCACTCTTTGTGCACTCTTTTTTTATCTTTGTTATTTAGTGCAGTTGTGAAGCTTGTTGTGCTAATGACGTGTTTTTTAATACATATGTAATCGTTTTACGTTTTTAACGTGAATTTCTAAAAAGGTTGTGATTTGGGCTGGTTTTCATTGAGTTGGGCGGGTTTTACGTTGTGATTCGGCTGGAAACTGTCAGTCAGATCTGGCAACCCTGGTCTGTTAGCTAGCTACTAGCTAGCAATACATCTGGCATTAATGGAGATTAAACCTAAATGTACAGCTACTAGACGGACAGCGAGCTAAATATAGAGCTACATTACGTGGTGAGACGAGAGGTCGGCCTAGGATACTTTATTTTGTGACTGACTGTGGTTACAGGAACTGACCTGTAGATGTTTCCTCAGGTTTGACATCCAGCATTTTGATGTTGACAGCATTTCCACCTGGTAAACAAACTTTACACTGTACAGTAATGTTAGAGCCTGTTTCTGTTTTCATGAGGAATGTATTTTTGAATCTCCAGCACTGAAAGGCGTTGCTGTCGGGACAAATTAATAGAATGAATAATCTAACCGAAAGAATATATTTGGATGTAATTTCTTTGTAATCACCAACATTTTGATTAGTAACTGTAATTTAATTACATATTTTTTCTTAGAAACTGTAACGGATGAAAATTACATTTATTTTGTAATTTAATTACGTAATGTTACATGTAACTAGTTACTCCCCAACACTGCTCATAGGCCATTTTTATTGCATCCCATCTTAGATTATTGCTGGCTATCTCTTGAGGGAGCTGCTTTCTTTAATCTACTCTCATTTTACAGTCCCTCCCTACAATAACAAGTAAACCAAATCAGCAAACATGCTACTTAACAAGTTCCTTCAACAGATCATATGTTTTCTGATTTCTTTGTGACTTTTCCAATAAATCTTAAACTCAAGACTGAAATACTGCAAGGTCAGCAGTTTTGATGTTGATTTATGTAAGTGGAAAAACTCATTAATGCATAAGTGACATGTTCTGAGAATAACGAGAACATAGATGGCCTTCTATCACGAGGTAATAAGGATTAGTATGGACGGAATGCTTCAACAGTGAGGGCATCAATGATTAGAAGCATTTTGCTGGGGCATCTGGGCCATCATCATCATCTTCATCAGACACTCTGATAACACGGTGTTAAGTTGCTGTCTCAAAAGCTTCTGTGATGTGGAAATGCCTAATTGATTTTTTTGCTTGTCAACTCTCCCTTTTTACTGCCACCTTCTTGAAAGATGCTTGACTCAACGAAAGGCTCACATGGTACTTAGATCTGAGGGCCTCATTTGCACAGTGTCAATAAAGATGTCCTTAACCAATTGTGCAGGGGATCATTAAGACAATCTGAGGTGCTCTCGCTCTCTGCAAACTTCACAGACTTTCATGAACTTGAAACTGTACTGTGTGTTTGACATTTGAGCAAATGTTCCTGATAAACTGCTGGCAAAACAAAAAATTTGCTCACATATTGTGGCTGTTGAATTGTTCAAAGTGGTAGCAGGCACGTGATATAAATCTATATTAGCATGGGTGTTTGGTTGTTTTGCCATATAGTAAGTAAAAAGCTAGCTTACACTAATTTCATTAATTCAACATTTATTAATCACACCAAAAATAAAGCTATTCTAGTATTATGAACACAAAGACATTAATAGATGATAAATCCAAGCCAAGTATTAAGTAGGTCTGTCTGCCTCTACCTGTAGGAAGCAGGTATTTACTAAGGATCTGTTATTCTTTTCTTAGGCGCTTAACAGTCAAATTGAATTTGTCCTTATTTACTAAAGGGCCTCAACAAGGTTTAACACAGGTAAAATGGTAAGAAAACGGCCTGCTGATAATAGAGTCTGTATTCATTCAACATTTGTGTGTCCAATACATCTATCAGTCACACACAGAGCTGGCTGTAGCCGGGTCTAAACAGAGTGAGAGAGACAAACAAAGGGGAGAAAAACAGTGAGACAATATTTTAATAGTTTAGGTGTGAATAGTAGTTAAATAACCCCCTCAGGACTACAACAAAGGGCAAAAGAGTAGTAGTCTGTTGTCCACAGAATTGTTCTTTTTTGTTTGTATTTTTATTTTTCAGCTGCTCCAGTTCAGTGCACTGTGATAGTCAAAGCTAGTTCTACTTAATAAATAATAACTTTTACCAGAAATCTCCCATAGTGATTTTTCATAGCTCATCCAAAGCTGATTACATTGAGCTATTTAGCTAATATTTCCACCCATAAAGCTCACAGCATATGGCATACAGCTAAATTGTCTCTTCAACCGCTATCTGAAATTCATCAGCAGAAAACACTTGCTTTTGTGCTGCATTACTTTCCAGACCAGCGCAACATGTGTCAAAACAGCCCGGCATCAGGTCTTCATTAGCTGCACTTTATACAAACTAGAGCTGCAGCGGGATTCATTTACATGTGTAGTTTTAGTAAATGCCCCACTACATTCAGATGTTTGCTTCCATGACGCTAATTTGCAGTAGGCTTACAAAATCCCAGTTGAAAATGAAAATAAAATCAATAAAAAACAATCATAACTCTAGGATAGGATAGATTTTCTACAAGGAAACCAAAAGATAAATATAACAAAGTAGGAATTTTGCAAAGCCTAAAATGATTTGTGCTAGTAAGGGTGATCACAAGTTGATCTGGGTGAATATTTATAAAATATAAATTTACTCTAATCTAAAACCCTAACCGTGATCGAGTAGGTTTTGAGTTCATGAAAATAAAGTATTTTGAGAACAGCTTAAGTGTTACCTTCCTGTTTCTAAAGAAGAAACCACCATAGTATTCATGCTAAAGTAACCAGGGAAACTAGTTGTGTAACACCACTGCTCTGACTCTCCATTATTGCTCCCTTTATCCTGCAGCACTTGTCCTGTTTCAGCGTTCATTTGGACCACATACTTCTCATAGGGATGAGCATCGAGAACCAGTTCCAGTTGAGAATCAGTTCCAAATTGTCCATTTCATCAGAATTGTATCCCTTCAAGTTTATCAATTCCTTTTATTGACGCTGGCATGTGTTTTTCGGACAGTTTCACATTGCAAAATAAAGACGCCAAACTCACGTGTCTATGCATAACATGGGTTTAGATTCTAGGAATGCCATGTATGTGACACTCTACGCATGAGTGCCCCTGCTTCCCAACCGAGCAGCACGTCTGTTAGCGAGGGTAAATATTTTGTTATAATGACATTAGTGGCATGCAGGCAGGCTTAGCAGATTTTTTCTTTGACTAAGAAAACCTAAGATAAAACAAACCGCGTACACATATTCTCTCAGATGACAGACAGACAGACTGTTGCTACAGCTAGGTCTTTCCACAGAGTTCAGACTTAAACCTGTGTAGGCCTTCTATAACAGCATTGGTATAAATCTTATCAATTCCCATCCCTACACTTGTTTATAGTAAAAATAATGCACAAAACTGCTAGAGCTAATTAGATATAACCAGCTATATTGTCTCTTCATCTCGCACCCCCTGAAGTGATTCCACTGCAATTCCAGGTGGCAGTGATATATTTAACACAACACAAACATGTTTAATGACATGGTCAGGTTTGGTAAAGGTAGCAAAGTTTAGAATTTCAAATTTAAATTCCCTGAAAAAGAAAACCCTGTAAATTGGAATGGTATTGGAAATAACTTCACACAAGATTTAACAATTTTTCCCTTATCGTTCCAAGTGACTCACCCACCTTCAGATCCACCACTAATCAAAATAGGCAAGTACCTGTCTGGACATTAATACATTTTTAATCATGTCACAGATAACTGATTATGTTGCAATCAAGAACAGTATGTTGCAATAAACTGTAAGTCACCCTCTGAAAATGTTATGTACTATGAAAAACTCATTGCTTCTATTGCTATTCTGACTGGTACAGTGTAACTACATTTTGTTAAATGTTTTGGGATAAAATATTTTCCTGTCTTTTTAAACAGATTATAGTAGCACTCGAGGAAATGGCATTCGAAGGGAGCGCTGACAAAAACCACAAGAAACAACATTTCAAAGTTAGCTTTTCTCAGGCTCTTTATCTCTCTCTCTCTCTCTCACACACACACACACTGACAGACAGGTACAGCCATCAGAGACATGCTTCTACTCCACTGAAATTGACAGCTTGTCAAACTGTGAACTGGGTCTGAGAGGACACCTTGCAATCTGCCTAGCATGCAAAGATGTTGAATCAGAATGCATTGTGGGAGATAGCAATGACAGAGACACTGAGCTGGTCCCTGATCTACCCTACAGACAATATCAATTGTTAATATATTAATTATAAATTTGAAGAACTGCATACCACAGTGCTTGTATCAACATCTATCAACCTGCAATCTGTTTCTTAATAAAGCACTGAATCACAGTCACCTTTTGTGCCACCAAATCAGTTTTGTTGAATATATCAAAACTACTGAGCAGAGCAGGAATCTGGTAAATTTATGGATAATTTGTGAGCAAAAACCATTTTGAACCTCAAATCTACTTTGTTCCTTCCACACTGAATCACGTTACTGAAGCATTTAGAACTGAAGACACAGATGTGTTAGTTTTACCATTTACATAGCATGCAGTTTTGTCTCTTATTCAGACACACTCAGACATGGCAGCCATCTACCTTGCCAGGTGCTTATGGAGGTGCTCCATAGGTGCTGGCTCATCGAGAGCAAATTGGGGTAAAGTTAGGGACCATCTTAAAATTAGATGGAAGATAGCTGAGAGAGGTTTCAGATCTTTGTAATTTCAAATCTCCTTTATTTTTGTCTGAACCTCCACCCACTGCACCTCCTCAGGTTTATTCATTAATTCATTTATGACCCAATGAGCTTTCATGGGCAACAGCTTTTAATTAAATTCTTTTGGGGGCATTTTAGTTATATCTTTTACGTTTGGATTATTGGTTGAACAAAATTTGATGCGTTGCCTGGGAGATGAGGTGGAAATTGTGATGGGCATTCTACAGCCCTAGTTGTGGGCTGAACCTCCACATTCTCTGCAAATGGGAGTCTACTGAAGAATCACCATACCATCACACACATTCCCACACATATTTGTTCTTCAAATACAAGTTGCTGCACAATGGAAAGCACCTGCTATGACTTCACTTGTAAAACTATGTGAAATTCTGATTTTATTTGACTTCTTTGTGCATCTTAGACTTGTAATGCCTGAGAGATTTTAGATTTATAATCCATTTTATATTATGTTGTGCTTCACAAAGACAACAGTAGCATGCCAACACTGTGTTTCGCAATCAGAGAACTCTTTGTCATGCTGTGGTAACCTGCTCATTGCTGGCATATTTTCACTTTGTCTTGTTTTCCAACAGAAAAATTATGGATACTTTTCAAGGAAGCAAGCTGAATTAAATGCTGCACTCTAGGGCTTTCTATATTTCAGTATTCTATATTTCAGTATAAGGGATGAATGGAAACACCAGGTGTGAATCCCTGTCTGAATGAACAGAAAGCTGCTGCTTCTCTGTACCTGCACCAGTATTACACTGTGATACAGACGCTCAGACATGAGGGAAGGGTCTGTGAAGAAAAGTAGTGGTGAGCGGGAACATCCCCGCCTGAAGCTCCCTGGTGCATTAACGATGAAGAATTTCCTAATCTCTAGTACTGTAGATGTCTGCTCCCACTATGGAATCAGACATCTAAGCGCTTCAGGTAAGTGAGGTGAACCACTGCTCTGGGGAAGATAATCTGCTTTGAATACCACCTGATTTTACTTTATCCTCAGGAAGATACCTAGCATTGCCTCTGCATTTGGTTAATGGAGCAGGGGTGCCCAGGAGGAACAGAACGTATTCTTGTTGCAGACTGACTTGCAGCTTGGAAACAAATCATCGACTTATGAACTGGCCTAAATATAATAAGGCATCCGGGGCATTGTACATAAATGGTATGCATGCTTATGGTTGCATCTGCTTGGCATTTGGGAACAATCAATTCGAGACGGAAAAAAGAGGAATGTTTCACTGAGCATGGAGCAACACACAACACGTACTGCACACTCACTCTATTCTTCCCATAATGTTCATCCTCTCTGTCATCTAGTTAATATTCATGGAAGACACTACTACTCCTATTTGTAGCAAAACAGAGAGTATTACAACAAATACGAGAGCAGCAAATTGTTAAAAACTCTTGCCAAAGACAGGTTTTGTTTTTTAGTCTTATAGTTTGTAACTTTTTAGAATATTGTGTCTAATAATAGATTGTATACATATCTTAACATAGTATAGAATAAATAAAAAAAATCCACAACACAGTCTGTGGCTCTGTTTGTGCAGTGTTCATTAAACCATAATAGCTGTGTTGAATGAATTTTTTTTCCCCCTCAGGTTGATGCTAGAAGAAAGTCCATTGACTCATACAAATCAAACGTTTATATTTTGACCTCAGTGCCAGGCAAGAGGAAAATATGTGAGGTGTCATGGCATGTCATCTACTTACTAAATTTGAAGATGTCTTGTATTATTCTGAAGATGACGCTAGAGGAAAGGTCAGGAGTCACTCAAACATTAGGAATCTTTCGGTGGCCACGAGTATCCATACTACACTTGATCGTGCCTCGAGCCTTGTTTTCACTGCTCTTATTTCTCTTTGGGAGAGTGAGGAGGGGTCTTTGAGGAGGCTTGAGTGAGGATACACAAGACCAGCTGAAAGAAATGTGTTACTGGAACGACATGCACCTTTATTGGAAAGCTGGAACATCTCAGCTTCATACCAACACACAAAATAGAACCAATTTATGTATATTCCTGACCACTGCTTGTTTTAAGATGATTTTTGTTTGTTCTTTGTTT
Organism: Nannoperca obscura; assembly: GCA_036024295.1. Classification (NCBI taxonomy): domain Eukaryota; kingdom Metazoa; phylum Chordata; class Actinopteri; order Centrarchiformes; family Percichthyidae; genus Nannoperca; species Nannoperca obscura. Next base: position 3,238 of record JAVQJL010074630.1, on the reverse strand, counting down.
ATTTTCCAATTCACTATCTTGTTTATAATAGTGATCTGGTTTGATCATTTACCAGACACATTTTTGTCATGCTGTGTCATGTCCCCTTTTGGCCTGTATCACAACTACTATTACAGTCAGGAGAAGAGTCTGTTGTCTAAATAAACTATAATCTATTGCAAAGCATACACATTTTGCTTATACTCGCAACAGATGATGAGCCAACGTAATGTTGCGCCATGGTGCTCCTTTCTCGGCACACTATCTGCCTTTTGCTGGACTGGCTGACCAGTAGTCAGTAGTCTTCTGCTCCCAGCAGAAGTCCACTAGCCCACCACCTAGTGGTAGTTTATTTAAGCCATATATTTCAATTTATTGGCTATATTCTTCCATTTATAGTCTATATTAGAGTCTAGTTGATAAATGTATCTGTTCTAATGGAGATGTGACGAGCTATTCTGTCAATTTATAAAAACGTCTACACCTGCGCTGCCAGGTAGCTGCTTTGCAGAGTGGTAGGCGATGATGCATCATTTCAAGAAGCAACTTTATTGTAAAGCAGGTTCACAGTTTCGATTCTGCAGGAACCGAGGCCTGTCCTGTGTTTGGAGTTTCTTCCACCATGTTCCTGTTGTAATGATGCATGTTTCCAGTTACTACGACAAACCAAAGAATTCCCTTTGAGCAAGAAACCACGTTGTGAAACGTTCTTGCTTTGGCACTAAATCAACATAACTTATTAAAAGAAGACACTTTTCCCACCATAACATGATATGTTTATGTGCTTCCAACAAGAAACTCTTGAATATGAAAGGAATATGTCATGTGCCACAGTTCTGTGGGCATTAATACGGTGGCCCTGAAGTGCAAAACACAAATGCAAATCGGGAAACACAACACATTAACAGAAAACGGAAAGGGAGGGTTCTTATGGTCGTAAAGGATCGTTGCTGATTGGACGCACTGTCCATTAAGAGACAGACAGCGTCCAATCAGAAGGTGGCGGTAATGTACGTAAGCTGTTTCCCAACCGTCATTAAACAAAAGAAGAAGAAGCAGCATAAGCAGAAGACGTAGTCACAAGAAAGAAAACAACGGAACCAGTTCTTCTGTACAACCCTGCTTCTTTTAAGCGTGTCTTCAAAGTGCGCATACTCATAGTGATGTCATGAAACGTTGACAGCATGTCAAGTATAACCTCATATGTATATCCTGCATCAAAATAATGCCTGTTAATAGCGAACACTGAATCAGAATCAGAATCAAAAATCCTTTAATAGTCACGCAGTGGAGAAATTTACATTGTTGCAACAAAAGTGTACAGTGCAGGAAAGAAAAATCAAATCAAATAAAAGTAAAAACAATAAATAAGTAACATGGTAAAACTAGTACACGTAATGATATGAAAAACATTGGAGGATGCGGAAATTGATCCCACTACCTCTTGCATGCTAAGCAAGTGCTCTACCATTTGAGCTAACCACCACTCATGTTTACATGAGACCAGCTAGGTACACAGTCTGATCCTTGTTAATAAGCACCCACGTCTTCCGGTAGGAGTACCTACCCTTTCCGTTTTCTGTTAATGTGTTGTGTTTTCTGTTAATGTGTTGTGTTTTCTGATTTGCGTTTGTGTTTTGCACTTGTCGCTCCTCCAGATATCATCGATGACCCCATCCTGCAGCAAGGAGCGATGATCCTTCGAAGGTAAGTCTCAGCGTAATAACTTGATACATGAATCAAATCACTTTTCAATAAGAAATGCTTTACATGGTTGAACCAGGACAAACACTGTTACATAGAAAAGCATACAGGACCTTCTCCGTGGGAATATTGCGCCCAGGTTTCTGACTGCAGGTTCCTCAGATGCCTGGACACTAGTTTGTTAATCATGCACATGTGCCTTACTTGGACCAAATGACTGTATGATAGTTTAATACACCAGTCAACCTTTTTCAAAGGAGCACGTGTTTATACATTTAAATGTGATTCTCAGCTGTGTACATGTGTTGACTGTTTCTAATCAGTCCTTTGACAAGATGTCTGTCAGGAAGAGGAAGTCAGCTGGGGACAGCAGTTTACACTGGAAGAAACAAACCATCAGGTGTCATATTGTAGATTTAGCTGAGTGTAGTTCCCTCTATCATTTCTTCCTGTCTCCAATAACATAACATGGAAGCATCTCAGCTAAATGATTCTGACATTTTTCTGATAGTTTTTTTTACTGGCAGTACATTAAAACAGCTGATACTGTAGTTTGCAGTAGGATGAAGTTACTGTGTTGTGAAGAGCCGGTGAGGAGGAGGAGCTGTCTGCAGGGGAGCAGGAAGTGGAAGGAGGGGCCTGGCCTGATCGAGGATAAATCGAGGATCAGGTTCAGGAGTGAGCGCTTAAATGATGAGTTGCTAACCGATTTGTGAGCCTTAACAAAACTTAACAGTAAGAAGTAACTCTTGAGGAGGAGGAAGTTGGAGGCGGATCGTGCTTGAAGGTTGGAGATTGACAAACTTTTTGGAGCAGAGCGATTTTTGGCATAATCTGATTTGTGACTGGATTTGAATGGATATTAGTAGTGAAGGGTCGGAAGGGGAAGAAATGGAGAACGATTGGTCACGAGTTGAGACTAGTAGAAAAGGCGGAGGAGGAAAGAAAGATAGAAGGCATAATCAGGTAAAGATATCAGGGAAAAGGGCTTTGGAGGAGGAAGAGGAAAGAAGAGATGTTAGGAAGAAAGTAATGATAGAAGAATCTAAAGTAATTTTAAGATTCAAGGAAGGGAATGAGATAGCATCGGTAAGCCTGATTGCCTTGACGAATGGGTTGAAAAAGATGATTGGTGATATAGAAATAGCGAGGGTGTTACGCAACGGAAAGGTATTAATAAAGTGCAAAAATGTTGAGCAGAGAATATAAGTGATGAAATTACAAACATTATGCCAGAAGGAGATAGTGGAAAGAACAGTAGTTGGGGAGAAGAGAGGTGGTAGGGGAGTAATATTGGGAATTCCTATAGGAGAAAATCTGGAGGAGTTAAAGAAAGCGATTAGGAACCATTTCAGGAATTAGATGCTCACAGGCTGTTAGAAATGGAGGGAAAGTGGACAGTGAGTCAGTATTACTTCAGTTCAGTGACAAAGTACTCCCAGAGAAAGTCATGGTTGGGTATATGAGCTTTAGGGTCTGGGAATATGTTCCTCCCCCTGTTAGGTGCTATAAATGCCAAATATATGGGCATATTGCTAATGTTTGTAGGGGAAAA
>JAVQJL010074627.1:0-15528 GCA_036024295.1 Nannoperca obscura | reverse complement strand
ACTGCAGGTTTGGCCTTTTAAACGGGGGATTTTTTATTCTTTGGTTGTGTGTGTGTGTGTGGGGTTCGATTCAGCCTTTGTGCCCCCCCCCCCCCCCCCCCCCACACACACACTGGTTCCAGAGAGAAAAAGTGCTCACTACAGTAAAAGAAGAAGTCGCACTAGTGAAAATGCTGAGTCGGTTCATTTGCAGAGGTCAGTGTGGTGCATGGAAGACACAAAGGTAGCTGTGGTTGGGTGTTTAGATTTATGTCCTCACATATGGCAAAGAAAACGGGACAATGACAGAAAGGAACAAAGGGCAAAAAGAATTAGGACAGTAAGTGCTCATCGAGATAAGTTACAAAATAAAAAGAAAGATAAAAATCTGCGAAAATTGAAACATAAATGTTGAGTTCAAACAAGCACTATGACCTTTGTTGTTGTTGATTGAGGACAGCAGATAGGAAAAAGCTTATTTGGTGGTGGGGTGGGTGTTATGTGTGTGTGGTAGTGGTTAGAGGGTAGAACGAGGCCACTTTGCCCATATTGACTGCAGTGCCATGTGACTGCTATGATTGCCATTAAAAAGTGTCCTGATGCCAACGGGTATCCTGATGACCCACATCTCAGCAGTCCACTCTCACTCTCTGGCTGCCACCCAAACCAGACCTCTCGCTCTCTCTCACTCACTCTCCCTGCCGCTCCCTACTTCGAAGCACGTACACCGACCTTCTCCTTTACACTGTCTCCATCAGCATTATGGCTGGGTATCGAACCTCAATACTTTTCAGGTACAAAATAAAATGCGTCTGCAGTATCAAAAAGTACCAAAAAGTACCAAACGTTGGCATTAAATGTTTTGTAAGATTTGTAAACTTACACAAATGAATTTATTGTTACTTGTAGTTAAATGAAACAAACCTTTTTTCTAGAGAAACAAAGGAAGGTATCATTTTGTTATCTGTACTGAAACTGGTCTCAAGGGGATATTCCATATAGAATTTCCATATAACTCTGGTATCATACTGGCACTAATATCAAGAGATTTCAGATGATATCCACCCCTCAAAATACAAAACACACACACCGCCCCAATTTTCTCCTCTTTCTTTTTATTGGCTCACACTGCCTTTTCTCTATTACTGCTAACTGCTATCTCTTAATCCTGCTCTTGCTCTCTTGAGTACACATCCCCTTTTGTGCTCTTTTAGACTTTTTTCCCCTCTTTGTCTGTTCATTTTTGTATTTATTCATGCCCACTGATGTGGATATCCTTTCTCTTCCATCTCCTCTTCCTCTCCTGAACAATTTAGATTTCAGATCCAACACATTTGACTGGGCTGTTTTATCATCTTGTTGCCTCTCTAATGGAATCTTGCTCTTCATCCATGACGCCCATTACTTGCCTTTTTTTCATTTGTTTCTTTCCTATTTGGAGCACCCTAGTTGGTCTGATGATGTGCTGACTTCAGATGAACAGTTTTTAGAGTTTTCACTGACCCAGTAAAGTAGCTTTGAAATTCAAAGTCCCCCCCCCCCATCTCGTTTACTCCATCTTTCTCCCCTCCTAACCTCCTATAATTCTCTCCCACTCCTGATCTAATGCTATTCCAAATTCTGTCAGCGTCCCAGTTCCTACATTTGGCACATACTTGCCACCTATTACTCCCTGAGTCTATCTCTCACTTGCACTCACATAAAAAATGCGTATGCCTTCATGAAATAAGCAGTCCCCCAAGCAAAGTGACAGGCACCCACCAACACAAACCTGCTCATGTCGCCAAACTGTTCAAGTTAACATATTCTGACACGTACTCCAACAAATTCAAGCACGAGAACTCAAAGTCTTAGACACACACACCAATGCACACACACAGAGCTGTGTATGAAACCATTGGCCCCTATTTTAGGGGTGGGCTGGGGTGGGCACACTCCACTGCATAAGAAGAGTTAATTACCCCATAGGATCAATAATTCATTACACTGTCAGTGCGTGTTGCCGTATGTGTGCTGGCATGTTTTGAGTACACGTAAGCATCAAACTCTCCCAGTAAGCATTTTCTTTCCCTGGGAACGACAGTTTAAGAGGATTGACTCCGTAATGGATTAACCTCTGGAGTGTGTGTGGGTATGCGTATGCGCGCATGTTCCCGCGTGTGTGTGTGTGTGTTGGGCAGGACCAGAGAGCCCATGTTTGAATTGATTAGCCTAAGAAGCTCCTCTCCTTCCTTTTTAATGACCACATCAGCACTTTTTCACCACTGGGAGGATAAATGTAGAGCTGTCCATCAAGAAAATGAGACACCGTTCCTTTAAGAAGGGTTAGCTGTCACTCAAACATCACTCTTGGGAGCACTCCCCATGGACTTGGGAGACCCTGCTGTGTCAGTGTGTCCATGATAGATGGTGCCTGTGTGTGTGTGTGTGTGTGTGGATAGATGGGTGAGTAACCGTCTCTATGTAGTATTTATTTGTCAGCAGGACTTCAGCTTTTAACTGCAGCTTCCTGAAACAACACTAAAGCCAGTGCATCCAGTATATATACAACTGATATCATTTACAGAATAAACATATATGCTAAATGGAAGTAGGATAACAGCTTGACAAGGGAAAATGAAACACCAAATGACCAATTATCCTGTTGAAAGCAACTATTCGCCCACTCCTTCTGTGTCCTTAGTCCAACTGAACTCCTCAGGGGTTTATACACATGGTCACACACACACGCAGTCATGCATATATACACAAATGCACATACACATATTGTTTGGCTACAGTAGGGAGTTGACTCATGTCCCCCACATTAGATCTTGCTAAACAGAGGGCTGATGTTTGACACGGAGCGCAGACACACTCTGACAGCAGGGTACCGTCACACTGCTCACAGGCTTAGGTTGCTGACACAGACACACAACCGTGTGTGCATGTGTGCGCACACACTGACAGCTATTTTGTGCAGATAAAAAGGTGTTTAGATGTTAGCTACGGGGTGTGCGGTACAGTATGTCAGCAGATGTGTGAATAAGAAGAGATGAAGCCGAGGAGGAGGAGAAGGAGACAGATATCAGGAGCCAGAGAGAGGATAAAGTGTCAGAAAGAGTAGACTGATTTTTAAGTTAGATTTAAATAAAGCGGGGACAGAGCAAACCAAAACTGAGGATGAATAGAGACTACATCATCCCAGAGCTCCTACCTGTTTGCTGTACTTGTTCCCAGTCTGGCAGCCATACTCTGAGCACTGGTCAGAACCCAGGGACATGGCATCTGCATTGCCACTGCCCCCACTACTGCTGCTGCTGGAGCCGGCACTCCCCACACAACCCCCACTGCCGACAAAGGTGTTGGAAGGAGGCAGGTCCTGAACCGCCTGGTGCTTCTTTCCCTCAGCTGGGGGGGAGTGGGGCTGTAGATTCACTGCGGGGAGAGGTGAGCTGGATTTGTAGTGCCTGGCCAGATCTGGGCTTGACTGGTGTCTCCTGCCGCCTCCCATCCGTGGACTGCCAGGTTCGCCATCCACAACACAGTAGCGGGCTGCCAGACGCTCACTAGCACTGCTCAAATCCTCCTCATCATCGTCATTGGCATGGCGACGCAGCCCGTTGACCGTGACGATACCACTGTAGAGTGATCTGTCTGACTTCCCTCCTCCTGCAACTGCACTGCTACCACTTCCATTGCGTTTGTCCCGTCGAGGTTTGCGGCCACGGTCTGATCCCCTGCCACGGCCGGCCTGTGGTTGAATACCTGGAGGACTGAAGAAGTCTTCCTCTGGCTCCTTCTTACCAGCCTCATAGCCATTCTTGCCCTGAGCGCCGCACTGCCGAGCTGTGACCACAAGGAGGATAACCAGGATGACTGCTGCAGCTCCTGCCAGGACACCAATAGCTACACTGAGGCGCTGTTTCCCTAATGCACGCTCGCTGTCTGGGTCCCCTGCAATGTCAAGTGACAGTGGAGCCATCAGGCTTCGGGCCACCTGGGGTGAGAGGGAGAGCGGAGAGAAACAGGAGAGACAGAAGATGCAGGGTGAAGGAGGAAAAGCAACAAAAAGAGACAAACAATCAATGACAAAAGAGTCCAAAAAACAGCGACCGTAAAGGATGACACAGTGGGTGTGAAGCACATAGAAACATCAAACAGCATCTGCAACTTAATTAAACTCATCACTGCGTTTTAGTTGGGGAGCCTTTCTATTATTCCCAGACACATAGCGAGTCACTAAATATATAATTGCTCTTGCTTCCCAGTTGCAGCATTTCAAGATGCATCTGTAATTCTCCACTTGTGATCTCGCATCATCTGCATGGCACAGGAAATGCCTAGGATTATGCTGTTTAAAGCTGATTAAAAGAATAAAAGGAAACTTTAGACATTGAGGTCATGGGTGGTTAGGACATAAAAAGTAGGAGAAACAGACAGTAAATGTGCAGTAATGGCAAGAGACATGCTATGACTACATCCCCACACAAACACATCTTCTGTCTCATCAATGAACAATGTTCCTATTGTAAACGATAGTGTAGGCGTGGATTTGTTAAGGATTTGCTATCACATTTTTTTGCACTCAGAATTGGATGGACAGGCAGATAGAAGGCTACTGTAAATATGGGTTCTCTGTGGAATCATTTTTGCAGCCTTTTTCTCTATTTCTTTATGGCCTTGAGTTTGTGGTTCTGTTAAGCAAAAAAAAAATCTTTTGATGCGAGGCAAATCATCATGATCAATACATATTACACAAATTATTATTTTATTTTGTATTTGGGTTATGATAGAGGAGACAAATAACATTGATCTTCCATTATGAACACATATACAGGGGCTGAGGGCACGCACACGCACACACACACACACACACACACACACACACACACACAAACACACACACACAAACACACACACAGGCTCTGAGCTTGTACACTAATAAAAGGATCATTACAAGAAAGTGGGTTATGCTGGAGCACAAAAATAGCCATTACTGGTTATGGAGCCTTGCTCGACAGGAGACAATGGGGCTGTGGAGTTGGTCTGCAGAGCCCTGCTGGTAATATGGGGCAGGGTCATGAATCTGAATATATCTAATCAATACATAGAAACTATGATGGGAGAATCATTATGTAGGGACAAAATACAGAAACAGAAACACACACACACACACACACTCTGAAATGTAGGCATGCACCTACACAAGCCCACACAGTGTGAGCTGTCCGTTAGCGAGACAACTAATTCTGCCGCCTTGACATCTCATCTCAGAGCTCATACAACAATTCCTTTGGCCTGTCAAGGCTTGAAATTATATACTCATGTAATCCCTGCTGCCTTAAGAAAGGTGGGTAATAAGGCTTGCAGGAACAGACAAACAGCGACTGAAGGTGAGAGAGAGAAGTTAAAATTGAGCCCCCTGGTTTGCAATAACCAAATAAAATAACTAGAGTATAACCTGGAGTATTGGTAATACTGCACAGAGTGCTGCTCACTCAGCTGCACTCTGTGACTTGCTTATTGCATTATCCAAGGCATATTAGACTTACTCATACAGAGCCACATTATTCACTCTTACTTTTCGTCACCCCCAAGCTAAGAATGGGGGCGTGTTATATTTCATTTTTTCATCACCATCTATCCCTGGGTTAAGTTTCATTGTTTTTGAGTGAGTTGTGTTGGTTATATTCCATTATTCTTCTTCCGTTGCAGAGGGTCTCTCCACCAGGCTCGGCTCTATCCTCAACCCCATTGTTCTTCTTTTGCCTGCAGTGTTCCTTTCCATTCTCATTCTGGGCATCTCTCTGGCTTAGCGCATCCCTGCGCTGTCTGCAGTATTGTGTGTGCAACACAGGGAGAGAAAATTGCGATGCAGTGCCATATGTGCATATACTATGTGATGCCCAGTTTGTGTGTTTGGGAGGGTGCGTGCAGGCATGTGACAGAGAGAAACAACAGAAAGTGCAAGGAGTATGGTTGTGAGTCAAGTCACATGCGTGTGTGTGTGCGCATGGGAGAAGAAGAGATGTCCCACTGAGTGCAAGCTATGTATAGCCACCCTGGTGCAGGTGTATATACTATAAGTGTGTATAGGTACATGCAATAAACTTAAGGCAAGGCAAGGCAAGTTTATTTATATAGCACCTTTCATACATGGATGCAATTCAAAGTGCTGAACTTAAGTGTTTGGCAGGATAAAGCACAGCGGCCATGTCTACCACCGAGTGCATCCCTCTGACGCCCCCCAAATTCCCAGTGGAATCTTCCATTTTGCTGCATGAGCTTTGTATGGCTGGGCTTAACACCATCGTCTATCTGTCCCACTCTCCAAAAATTCTGTTATCTGCATGTCATTTCAGATGCTGATGCTGTAACCAAGACAAGAAGTTCACTACTGACCCAAGCTAAGAGAGTGCTTGTTAGCTTAGTGCTTTCACAACTTATAACAACAGAGAGCTGCAGTTTGGTAGTTGTTAGCTACTAATTATATTAACCGAAAGCTGACTGTACATATTTTGATACATGGACTAAATCCCACAGTTCAATATAAAAAATAAAAACATCTTGATCTGAGATGAAGCACAAATTGTAAGAATGTGAACATATTATCACTAAAAGCCATAATCAGATTCACAGTACAGGGTACTTCTGATGAACAAAGCACGTTAAAGTTTCCCAAATGACAACCATGTCTAAAATTTAAACTATTTCTAATTCCATTTTCCTCTAGCTCAAAGTCTGCAGTATCATATTGTAGCTAATTACCCAACATGTGGTTCACCCAGTACTGTTGGATAGAAAAGACTGGAGTCATTTTCTGCGTCGGTGCTGCAGCAGTAGCAGCCGTTTTCCTTCCCTAATTACATCTGGCATCCATCCACCACTCAGTTTGACTTCATTATGAGATGGAGGTATTCTCTCTTCAATGACTTCTACTCAATTACTCCGCCAAGTTCCTCCCTACAATCAAACTAAACTACGCATATTGTAATCAAAGGCAGCTTTTATATCGGCTTGGACATATTACACCCTATTGTTCCATTCAATGGCCGCGGTCATTTAGGCACTTTGCTGTTAATTCCACATGTCAACACCATTGTTCCAACACTTACCAAGTGTTCTATTCTAATCCTCACCCCTTTGATTGTTCAATTTGTACTTTTCATTCTACTCTTAAATGACACTGTTACATTCATGGGGTCTTCTACTTACTGGCTAGTGCTCAAAAAATATACCTTCTATCTGTACTGTTAGTCTTTGATAAAGTTCCATGAATCACAAAAGTTTTTGGACGTCAAGTTGTCTCCATATGAAGTGAGTTAGTGAGTACCCTCTCAGGCTACGATTATACAGGATGTCTTTTTCTTCTGCCAAAACACAAGATTAAGCTTTCAGAATCGTTCAAAACTAGGACGGAAAACTCAAAGGGCACACAAAGCCCAATACTATTGTTATTGCTATGCCTAGAATAGCTATAGAGTAACATAATTGAAAATGGGAAATCAACTATTGCTCAATTGGAAATCATATATTCCCCGAGCTGCTTCTATTTTATTCTCTGTTTGAGACTAGGTGAAACACCAAGGTAAGCACCACAAAGTGACCACATGCATAGTTTGCAGTAGAAGAAGCACTTGCTGAAAACATCTGCATTGTAAGTCGTGTCCTCAGAGATCACAATCTTTGGCAGATCTCTTCACACAGGTCAGACGGAGTGCTATAAAATACATTTTTTTTGTATGTTTTGATACAAAGGGGACCTATCAAGGCATTCAAGAGTGGCATGGTATTTTTGGGTACCAATAAAATCAGTGCTTTGACACATCTTTGGAGATTTTTGACTCGTATCTGTCTGCCAGTTCTTTTCCTCTCAAATGTCTCAGAGCTAATTTTGGGTTGCACTGTTTACGTCATGTTACATGCACAGACCTGACAGTTGAAGACCTTTTCCTCAGAGAAAATATGAGAACGTGTTTCAAGTGGGGGAAAACCACAAGCTGTTAGTCTGTGTAAGCACAAGGCCACTGAGCGGTTTAATTATTAGTCAATACAAATGACTTTGTCCATTGTCAGAGACAAAGTTTTAGTAATTATTACCTGCCAGCATTTATAGCTTAGTTAGACATTTTTTCAAGCATAATGGGATGTTCATTTGATTAATACAATGTGGGCAGAGAAGAGATAAAGATTTCCACCAGCATAGCATAAGCTAAATTTGAACTCATGCTGTTGCAGTTATTTCTGGTATCTCAGTAATGTATTTGAGTCTAGTCAATTACCTATTCACCTCAGTATAGATCTTTCCAGCCAACTCTAATCTTGCTGTAAAGTCCTCCCAGAGGACCACACAGATGTATTCAATAATACGTGTATTTCACATTCCTTTTATTCCTACTGTAAACATTATTCATTTACAGTTTATAGCTGTTTTCAGTTGCTTTCCTCTACATCTGACCACTTCTGTTCTGCTTAGAATCGCTGCACAATGAAAACTCCTAAACCTCATCAATATTCTGGCCTATAGTGAAGAGACACTGTTAAAGTACAACTTCTATTCAAATTAACATACTTCAACCTACAATGTATTACAAGGCCAAAACTGGGACAGGCCCATCTCTCTCTCTTTCTCTCTGCCTCTCTAAAACACTCACCCCTAATGCTCTCTCTCTGTCCCTCTCTCCCTAACACATACACCCTAATACACACCCACACACACACACACCCACACACACACACACACACACACACACACACACACACACAGACACACACCCACCCACACACACGCGCACACCTAATGCTCTAAGCTCTGAGTTCAATGTACCATAAAAGAGGAACTACTTCAGTAATAACAGTTTTTTTAACCACATAGTCATTATAAGAATGTATGCTGGACAAAGAACATTCAAACTACAAAGAAGCTGGCAATTCCAATAGCCCTTAAAGGAGAAATTGGGTTCTTTATCTGGAACAAATACGGACACAATTATTTCCTCAAAAATGGGCAGGAAATTGCAACACCACACAGCATTTATCTCATTCTATCAAGGAAAAAATTTTCTTACCAGTTTAGTTGAAACAGCTACAATCAGTTGCCATTACCACCCTCCTCCATTGTAATGTGTTATCAGAGTGGCCATTATTCGAACGGCCCAAAGGCCTGTATCATCACTGTCATTATTGGTTATCATTACCAACTCTGTGGCACAATAGAGGTCTGCACACACCAAAATAGGACAGTATATATATATATATCTTTATATGTAAAGATTACCTGTGCATCTACTATGGTAGCGTTGGCCAAGCTCTCGTTGATGAAGACATGAACCAGTGCAGTGGCACAGAGAGAGGGGGCCCCACTATCATTGACCCGGACCACCAGGCGATGCAGGCCTCTGTGGCGCCGCTCCAGAGGTTCTGCCAGGGTGATCACTCCATTGGTGTGGCCAATCTCAAACAGTCGGAAGGGATTTCCCCCCACTAGAGCATAGCGAAGGTCAGCATTCGGGCCAGTGTCTGAGTCTAGGGCTGTAACAGTCCTGACAATGGTACGGGCACTGCTGGCAGGTGGAAGGAGGGTGTAAGACTCATTTGCTGGAGAGGTGATTGAGGGGGCGTTGTCATTTTCATCTGTCACAAAGAGTGAGACAGTGGCTGTGGCAGTTTTGCGGGGCTCCCCTCCATCCACAGCCCGGACACGGAAGGTGTAGGTGGAAAGCTTTTCACGGTCAAACGATGCAGAAGAGAATATAGTTCCAGTGTTGTTCTCAATGGAAAACACCTCTTCTTGTTTTTTCTCACCTTCTTCTCCTTCTCCTGTCTTCTTCTCATCACTTCCATCCATCTCTACGAACAGACTAAGTTCTGCATTCTCGCCTTCGTCAGCGTCGGTCACAGTGACCATGCCAACGGGGCTGTTGGCAAGCAGGTTCTCTTTCACGTAGAATGTAAAGATTTCCTGAACAAACTTTGGTGCGTTGTCATTGCGGTCGGTCACCTGAACGACAACAGTCGCAGAGCCTTGCAGAGAGGGCGTACCCTTGTCCTTCGCAATAACCCGGAGTTCATACCTCTCTCGCTGCTCGCGGTCCAGAACCCCGTTGGCACGGATATCTCCATTATCTGCATCTATGTAAAATGGCCCATTAGCAGCAGGGTCCAGGGAGTAGGCAATCTCTGCATTCTTGCCGCTGTCTGCGTCTGTGGCTACCACAGTGACTACCCTTTCACCAGGTGAGTTGTTCTCAGCAAAGTGGACCTCCACAACGCTCTGGGCAAAGGATGGGGCGTGGTCATTAATATCTACCACTCGCACCATTAGTGAGCTGTTGCTGGACAGACTGGGGCTGCCAGAATCTACTGCCACAATGGTAACACTGTACTCTTTGGTGGCCTCGTAGTCCAGCAAGGCAGAAGTATGTAAGAAGTATTTTTTCTTATTCCTGTGAAAACAATTAGAAAATACATTTCATGAATTTAGTTGCTACGTTACACTAAAATAATGCCAGTCTTGTCCCCAAATGAGTCAAACACAATACTAGTGCAGCTTCCTCTTTGTCAATTAGCTGACTTATCAGTCATCAGATTGGTGGTTGACTACAAATTATTTTGTCAGTAGTCACTGTGTTGGTATTTTTATGGGAGATGTACTATTATATGATAAAGAAATGTCAGAAAATAGTTTCTATTTTATTTTTCACACAGCCCAAGGTGACATCCTCAAATTTCTTGTGTTCTCTGACCATCAGTGCAAAGCCCAAAGAGATGTAGTGTACACTGATTTGAAGCAAAGAAAAGCAGCGAATCCTCACAGTTGAAAAGCACATTAGCAGAAAATGATGGGAGTTTTTACTTGAGAAAGGACTGAAACGATTAATCGATTGTCATAATAGAGTTTTCTGTCAATTGATGGATTGATTAATCAACTAATCATTTAAACTCTCAAATGTTTTGGTCTTTAATAAAAATTGGGTTTTAAGAAATCTTACTTCAGGACTGCAGTGATCTGCAGAGAAACAATAATACTAGAGAAACCGTGATTGGTTTTTAAATTCAATTAACTAATAGATTTCCTGGAGACCTCTCATGATTATTACTTCAACAAAGAATTTCTTTAGTCGAGGACAGCCCTACAGTCGATACGTAAACCATACAGATGTCTTAAGAAGTAGCAGTAATGTCCTAAGACGGTCTTCTCTTCTCCCCTCACTCCCTCATTTCAATAGCTTCGGGGAATATCTTTACAATTGACCTAAGGACTTTGACATTTGCAACTTGTCCTGCTGGAATAATACTACTAAAAAGTCTAAAACCCTTGACTTTAATGAATATTTATGCTCAAACTTTACAGATTGAATGGTACTGTAACTAAATTGTAGCCTTATTGAACGAGTGGCACTACCTGAACAAACAGTTAAATGAAATCTGAATATAACAACACCTGAGCACTGATTTTCTGTGGCATATATAAATTGTATAAATGCCCACTGCGGCTGTGGTGTAGGTGGAACCTATAGCAACTGCATGCTGAATATTTTTAAATAAACATACCCACTTAATAATTCTGAATCAAGGACTGTAGCTATAAGATACAAATTGCTCAGTGTGATGTTAATTAACCACAGTCTAATAATTTTGGCAGTTTTCTTGATGGATAACAACCAGTTTTAAATGCATTGTTCTTGGTAACTTCAGGTGCTTAATGGCACATATCCAAATATTATGAGCTTTTGCATGTTAGTTAATGTTTATGTCCCCCCTCAGGTAAAGTGATGCATCATGCTGAGCTATTATTTAAAATGCATCATTACTTCATGATTACCTTGCCATTATTTATAATTTTTGTGTCTCCTTAATAATAGAAGTGCATCCTCCTACCATTAATGACTGTAACTTACTGTGAGGGGTTACATTTGGTTTGGCTTACCTGTCAAAGGCTTCATCCGCAGGTAGGGGTGGGAGTACTGTTTCACCAGCTGGCTTCAATGTGAATGGGACGTCTCCTACAACTGTGCATGTCACAGCCCCATTCTCTCCCTGGTCTCGGTCTGACACCTGTACCAGAGCAACTGGTGTGTCCACGAGAACGTTCTCTGGTACCAATGCTGCTCCATCTCGAACCGGGATCCGTCCAATCTTTCGGATCTCTACTACTGGGACATTGTCATTTTCATCCCGGACAGCCAAAATAACAGTGGTGCGGTCAGTGCGCGGTGGCTGACCCCGGTCTCTGGCTGTTACTGTGAACCTCAGTTGAGCCACTTCTTCCCTGTCGATCCTGTGCAGAACACTCAGCCATCCAGTTGCCTCGTCCAGCCGCAGGAGTCGCCTTACAGATTCAGTGGCAGCTCCAAAGACATACTCCACCTGCCCATTGACTCCGATGTCACGGTCTGAAGCTCTGACTTGAAGGACAGGTGTACCTGGAGGAGCATTTTCTGCCATTTCAGCCTCATATATGGACCTCTCGAACTGTGGGCTATTGTCATTCACATCAGTGATGGATACACGAAGCAGGGCTTGGGAGGAACGTGGTGGGTTCCCTCCATCTCTAACCCTGAGGATGAGCTCATAAGAGTCTTTTTGCTCACGATCCAATGTGCCTTTTATAATGAGCTGTGGTTGTTTTTCACCATCTGGTATTTCTGCAACTTGTAGTTCAAACACAGTGCTCCTGGCTCCTCCTCCATTATCTCCACTTCTACCCCTTCGGTCCCCAAGTCCATCTACTCTAGCAATGGGGGTTCCTCCTGCTGTGCGTCTTGTTGAACTTGACCCAGCTCCACCATCTTGGATCAGCTCATAGCGGTCAATACCATTTCGCCCAAAATCCCTGTCTGTTGCTGTGGGGAGCAGGTAAATTGTTCCTATTGGGCGATTCTCCTCAACTGACAGCTGGAGCACAGGTGAGGGGAAGGAAGGTGTGTTGTCATTGATGTCTGTTATGACCACACGGCCTTCAAACAAGTCTACCCAGCTCTGCAGTGGCCCTATCACTGACACTTCAAAGTCCAAGAAACACTCATTTTCATCGAAGATCATCTGGCACTGTGGGAGCTTCTCTCTGTCGATGCGCCGTGGGCCTGTTGTCAGCTCACCTGTCACATTGTCAATCTTGAAGAACTCTGAGCCGCTCTCAAGGGCGAAGGTGACATCCCCGGTTCCTGTGCCTGCCGTGAGGCCCAGGTCGGCGGCCACGTTGCCAATCTTGACGTCAGGTGGGCCCTCCTCCGCCACCCGGTACCGGAGAGCTGAGTCGGCCCCCGGTAGCTGAGTCAGCAGCTGCAGCACTGAGACCACGAGGCAGAGAGCCTGCGCCGCGGAGGAGTGCACTGCACCAAGCCTCTGCATGGCTCCTTCTTCTTCTCGCCTCTCTCCTCTTTTCGCTCTGTCTGCCTCTAAGCTGCGGCTTGTCTCTTCTTTATTTGTGTTTTGTGGTCTGGTGTAGCTCACAGCGTGGGTGTTTGATTTATCCTGTCTTGCCTTCTCCCTGCCGCTCTCTGCGGACTGCCGCCTGAGGTCCGGGGAAAAGGCTTCCGCACTCTCAGTGTAGTTCACTTCAGCGGTGCAGGCTCCTTTCTCTTATTCTCCTCCTTTGTTCAACAATGCCTTTTCAACTTCTATAACAGTAATTTCGTTGTCTTGCCGGGCTGTTCATACCACAAAGATATCAAAAAATCCATCCTGCTGCGAAAAGAGAGAAAAAAAACTAATTCATCAGCCTTTGATTAGCCTAATCCTCTTGACTCTTCCTCACTCCTTTCTTTCCCGTAAAACCGGAGAGCTATCCCGTTGTCACACGAGGACGCGTATCAGTTCATAATGTCATTTGTAAGTTCTTTTTTATTCCAGTCACATTTGGGACAGCAGCTTTTCTCGCGTTTTTCAGTTAGAAACTGCAATGCAGCACCGCACAAAAGAAAAAAAAACACCGCTCGGCTCTTCGGACGCCGAGGAAAATGAACTCACATCCCCAAAAAGAGGAATATAAATCAGTTTGAAAAAAGTCTTTGGAATGCTGCTACTGGATCTTTTCTTACCTTCAGATCCAGCTGCGTTTTCCTCTCTCTTTTTTTTTCCCCGCAGTGGAGCAACGTGCCAAGCCGTCGGATTCCCTCACGCAAGTTATGAGGAGACAAGTGCTTTTCAGAGCGAGTTTCTCATATGTTTTTCTCAAGAAACAGAAAATAACAGCTTCCTTTGGTGGGCTAAAAGGGAGATCCCAACATCATCATCAATTTAGCATAATCCTGTACAGCCTGTGTTCGGGATGTGTGGCTCGGTGATGGACCGAGTGTAGATGCGTCTTTTTCCAAGAGTCCCGCATTCTCTCTCTTTCTTTCTCTCTCTATCTCTCTCTCTCTCCTCCACATGCGCCTCCTCCTCCTCTGGCTTTTTTCCCCCTCTCACCTGCACTGCTTGGGACTGCTGCTGCTGCCGGTCTCAAGCGATGCTGCGGTGTCTCTCTCTCTCTCTCTCTCTCTCTCTCTCTCTCTCTCTCCTCGCTACTGCAACATTTTCCTCCGGCCGCGTAACTCGATCGCTGAGCTGTAACGGGAGAGGAAACAGAGGCGGTGTTGGGTCGCCGTGTGTGTATGTCGGTTACCAGGGACAGACCTCACCTCCCCCTGTCATATAGGAAGATTAAATGGTTCGGTGTCCCAGCTGCTGACAGCTCCTGGTGGGGAAATATCTTTATTCACACATTCACACAAAGGACAAAGAGAGACGGGAAGTAAAGAGAGTGATCTGGCTTTAATACAAGTCAGCCCGGTGCTCAGTCATATTTCTGCTGGTGCAGCTATTTTGCCGGGGCAAGTGTAGAAGGCTTCATTCATTCTTTTTTTTGAAAGAGACAGGCATTGTCACATGCTCTCCAAAGTAATGGGAAATTGCTTTAATATTCGTTCACAGTCATTTGTACCGTAGGTACACAGTAGACTACCCTGCCTGGATTGGTCAAGTCAGATGATATGCTCTATATAAGCGATGTATTTATTATGCTATATTTATTTATTTATGTATGCTTTCCGTTGTTTCTTTGCCGTCAGTAATCCTCCACCTCATGCAAAAACCCCAACGTGCACACAGTGCTGAGAGGATGTTGTCTCTCGGCGGACCAACCTGCTCGGTGAGGAGCGCAATGCAGCAGCGGTCTGCTGCCATCGAGCACCGCCGGGGCTTCCACGCCGCCGCTCCGTTAAACTCCCTCTGCATTTCTAATTTACGAGCCAGTCAGGCCGTTTGCAGGGGCCAACTGTACTGCCCGGCCTCGCTAGAAAGTATAGGGAGTTCCCCCAACATAATGTTATTGACCGTGAGAGAGTTCTGCGAACCAGCTATTAGTGAACAGCTTAAGGCGGATAGAGAGTAAACAAAGAGTGACAAACTGCAAAGAGAGCTCACATATCTTTCTGTCTCTTTTTTTCCTTCTTCCCCACACGACTCCTAATCTATTTCTCCCTGGCTTTTCCTCTCTCTCTCTCTCTCTCTCTCTCTCTCTCTCTCTCTCTCTCTCTCACTCACTTCCTCTCTTTCTTTTACACCTCTCACTCTCTCAGCTGC
>JAVQJL010074589.1:0-12527 GCA_036024295.1 Nannoperca obscura | reverse complement strand
TTGCCACAATTCTGTCTCTGAGCTCCTTGGGCAGTTCCTTCGACCTCATGATTCTCATTTGCTCTGACATGCACTGTGAGCTGTAAGGTCTTATATAGACAGGTGTGTGACTTTCCTAATCAAGTCCAATCAGATTAATTAAACACAGCTGGACTCCAATGAAGGAGTAGAACCATCTCAAGGAGGATCAGAAGAAATGGACAGCATGTGAGTTAAAAATGAGTGTCACAGCAAAGGGTCTGAACACTTATGACCATGTGATATTTCAGTTTTTCTTTTTTAATAAATTTGCAAAGAAATTCTACATTTCAGTTTTTTCTTTCAAGATGGGGTGCTGAGTGAACATCAATGAGGAATAAAATGAACTTTTTCGATTTTAGCAAATGGCTGCAATAAAACAAAGAGTGAAAAATGTAAAGGGATCTGAATACTTTCCGTACCCACTGTATAGATAGATAGATACACACACACACACACACATATCTTAATCTCAGTTTGTTAATTGTATTTTCTTGTTATGCTGATACTTTTTCTTGTTCCTTTTTACTGCAATTTCCAAAGTGTATCAGAGCAAACTATTTGATCATGTGGTCTCTCGTAATCATCACAGGAGAAAAACATGGGGACTGCAGGGGATGCCGGAAAAAAGTTGAAGCTGAAGCTTTTTGAGAAATGCCACCGGCGTCATGTTGCGGTGGTCATTCACCGGCAATCAGAGCGGACGACACCTAGGTGAGAAGGACCTTACTATGTAGCATTGTATCATTCTTCTGTTTACCAAGCAGCTGTGAAGATGGAAGAGAGACTCATCGATCGCCACTGTGATGACCTTTCCAGAGCTGTACAACCCTGCCACAAGGGAGCACAAACACGTTAATCATCAGCACTTGCTTGGCGTTGTATTGTTGTATGTAGTGTCATTCCCACACTGCTGCAAATCCCTGTGCTGATCGCTGCAGTGCCCTAGTTGGTGTGACTTCTGCCTAAGAGCCACACAGAGAAATACATTGTTTCTAAACATGGAACCAACTTCCCAACACCATGTCATTTTCAAGTATAGTGATATGGATGCTAGATTAAAAATAGTACCTTGGCAAGTGAGTTACAAGTGATCATAAAATGCTTGGTAATTTGCTCACTCTTTATACTTGGCAACATCCCATATTTGAGGTTTTTAAGCATTGCCACTCTTCTTGAGCACTTCAGTTAGGCAAACTGCAAAAACCTATAACACATAGACATTTCATCGTTTCAAGGGTCCAGAATACAGTGTGTCGAAAACAGGATGCCATGTTTCGATAGAGACACCTTAACATTCACACCTTTGGATAATTTAGTCTCAAGCAGTGGAAATACACACAAACTTCACACAGAAAGAGCCTGTGAGTTGAAGTGAACTACTGAAACAAAAGTGGGCCAGGTTTCCTGATAACGATCAATCTAAGAGGTCATCAGCTTTTTCTACAAACATTCTTAAATTTCACATGCATTTTCCAAAGCAGCACTAAAGAGCGAGTTCACATGCACGTCGTTAAGAGCTCCTTAACATCGGCTCTGAATATATTTTAATATAACAAATTTGTGGCAAATTTAACTGTAAGTCGTGCTATTTATCAAAAATGCATCCATCACATCACAAGTGTGTGTTATAAACGATACAAAGAAATGTTTAAAGCTTCATGTGCAGTCAACAGTCTACAGCTTAGTGCGTCAGTTTAAGAAAGTAACATTTTCACTTATGTTACAAAAAATGTCACTTAACAAAGAACACTGGTGTTCCTGATATAAACTATATAAAATTCAATCAAACGTAGTTTTTAATTCCTCCTGCAAGTTCAGGAGGTTCTTAAGATACTTGTAGCCCCTTACACATGGTTAGGTGGCTAATCTGCAATCGTTTCTAACAGCGTCTTCATGTACGATGCTTTTGGGAACATCTTGAAGCTTAAGGACATTTGTGAGATAGATTTTGCCATGATTTTAGTCTTAAGATGCTTTCAACGAGGCATTGATCATGAAAACAGAGGCTACACAAAATTAGAGACTAAATTCCCCCTGGAACCTGAATTCATGTATCTATTCTTGTCTTAGTCCATTTTTCTTGCACATGCAGCCAGAGACTCAGTATGTGTTCAAGGTCAAAGGTTAAACAACGCAGAGGCACAGAGGAAATTATTTCAGCAGACTTTTTTTCAGCAGAAACACAAGTTTAAAATTAGTTTTTTTCCCCATAACTTGATCATGAACTTTTTAAGGTTTTTATTAAAATATATCAAGAATATTAAGGATTGGAATATATCTCCATATTGTAACTTGGATTATGTAGTTAACTTTTGGGCAGCCCTTCTTGTATAATTCCACTTTTTTTTGACAAGGTTTGCATCACACTGAGGCCTCATTTGTAAAGTCTGTATATCTATGCCATTCTGCACCTGCTTACATATCACCTGTTTTATGTCCCACCACAACATTCAGGTACATCACTGGTAAGGAAGGACAAGTCTCCTTAAATGTCTGTACATTGTCACTTTACAAAGTTGCTCATGCATATTGCGATTTCACTTCAAGGTGGTTTGGTATCTGACAGTTCCCTCAGGAAGCTTGGACTTTGAGAAGTGCAAAAAGTGTATACAGTATGAAGCTATGTGCTACTCAAACTACTATTATTATAACTAGGACTGCTAAGATAATCTATCATTGGGGACCTTTTGTGTGAAAAAACATCTTTAAAGTCTCCCAGTGAGTGTGCAGCTTAGTGACATGCCCTCAGTGCATGAGTTATTATCCCAACTCATGTCAGAGCATCTGTGGGAGGGATACATTTGTTGCTAAGCAACAGCTAAAGCTTGCAGCATGCTAGTTATATTCAAAATGTGGTATGCTTCTTGACTTTTGGGGCCTTTGTTATGCTACAAACGTAACAAAATTGAGTTCATTCACTGATTAGTTCTATCTGCAGATTAAAAATACTTGCAATAAATTAAATTGTGCAGCTTGGGCACTGCAGAGAATATTCACAAATAACTCACATGTTCTAATAATTGATTTATATATAAATATTTATTCAACATTTTGTATCATAATTATCACAGACTTCAGTTGACGTTTCCTTGACACCTGTGAATGCCAAATACATCGATTTCCCTTTTAAAATCATCTGGAGGTAGGAATAGATTCATTTTAATCTTATAAAAAGACTAGTAAGACGATACTACGTATTACTTTAATATTTTAATTAAACTACTGTCCCCACAACATTTATCAACATCCTAATTAAGTAAAATAAATTATAAATATCATATAGGCTTACTAAACCTTGTCTACTTGTTTCAGGGAATACAGAAACCTCATGCTAAAATTGTAATATCCAGGGGACGAAATGGACACCCAGATAAACAAATACATACAATTTTAGAATAAAATGAGGACAGAAACAAATGAGTGAAACGAGCCAATGTTTGAGCGAGGTAAAAGCTTTGTTTTGCAACAAATGTTTTCATGGAGGAGGGGTTGAAAAGGGGGGGAATCAAACTGATATTTAGCCCCTACTGGCTTTTTTTATTGTTTTTTTTTTTTACTGCTTTTGTTTTATGCAGGGCTCTTTTTACCACATGGTAGTGACAGATTGTTTGAGCTGAAAGGAAAAGCCATTCGAAGCTAATTAAGCAGCCATTCCAGGCACTATTCGCAGGCAGGAGGGAGAGTAGCACAGGCATTTGTCAGCGCCGTACCCAACGTGGGTTTAATTGACATCCCTGGCTGCTGACTGACAGCTTTTCCAGCGCTGAGCCAATTGTAAGCCGCGCAGGAAGACAGCTGCGACACCATTGGATAAAATACAGTGAAGGAGAGGCGGGGAGGGGTGGGGGAGGACCCACGTGGGCCAGGCACTGCGAGCAACACTTGATAGGCTGATATCCTCACGCGCAGACGTGTTGTTGCCTACCTAGTGCTGCTGATAGGAAAGCTTGTATGCTTGAGGTCTCGTTAGAAATAGGTCGATCAATTCAAGTCACTCAAAGGACACTCTGCTGTAGATTAAGCGGTATTCATCTTTTGCCTACTTCAGGTCTTGAATGAATTTCTATGAGTTCCTATTTTTCTTGGCATAGTAACAGGACTTATTTCTTTTTCTTGTTATCTCTAACCTCTCCTTGAATTGAGAGCAGGGAAATATCATCTTCCTGTCTCAAATTTAAAACTGTTGTTCAGGGTCAGTCTAGCTTCACTTATACTTGATCACATATTAAGCACATGGCACATTTACAACCTAATGCTTTTATTAAAATGATAAACTCTGTCTTTGGCTAGTGGTGTTATTTTCCCTGTTTACTGTTGAATTGTGTGTTTAAATCGGCATCATTTTTAACGATAAAACTCGCAGATATATGCTCATTATCTGAAACGCTAAACCACCGCCTGCAATGCACAGACATGTAAATTATTGCCTTTGTTTTGAACAAGCTGTTGAACGCTCTGAATGTCACTTCAAATCCAAAATGGCGAACATGTGAGGTCACATTTCCCAGCCCAATCAGAACACTGGTGTGCGGAACTCCCCCACGTGGGCACACAGCACTGTGATTGGTCACCGTTGCTAAACTCCTTCAGAGAACCCAATTGGTTAGTGCAGAGCCTTCTCTCGGCAGTCGGCTCCTCGTGTCAGTGCACAGTCTGTGTGTGGTACAGCGCGCGGTGGAGGAACTGGGTATACCCAACAGCAAGCTAGTGGTATATATCACAACGGCCGACATTTTCACCGAAAAAGAACCCGGCTATTATAATCTTTGGACTTACTTGAAGATTCGTGTGGTACTACTGGATCTAATATAGGATTTCTTTGAAGTTGTCTGCCGTCGACAACTCGTCCCAATCGAGGGGTTTCCAACGTCCGACCGGACGGAGAGACGCTCTCCGCCTCGGGATCACGGGGGTTTTAAAGGACTCTCAAGGGGCAAAGAAGAAGAAGTGTATGAAAAATAGAAACGGCGACGGACATTTTCCGCCCTTATCATTCCGTGGTGACGGTTACAAGTCAAGGATATTAAGCTTTGTGTCTGGATACTATTTTTTTTACCTGTGCAGAAGAGAGGGGAGGAATCAGTTCAGACAAAGGTAAAAAAAAAAGAAAAAGGGCGACATGAAGAGAGCCGCTAACAAGACGGGTGTTGGTGGTGTGGCTTTATGGCAGCCGACTTTGAAAGCACCTTGTTTTCTGATCCTCCTGGACCACCAAAACAACCCGTTGTGTGCGTGTGTGTGCGCTTTATCCCCTTTGTGCAAGATAACTATAGGTTTACGAGAAAAACAAAGCATGGTGTTGCTGATCAAAAGTATCAACTTTTGGGATTTATTTGATACACCGGATCAAACACGTTTTGCTGGCACTCGTGTTTCTCCCTCTGTAATGCAAATCGAGGCGACACATTTCGATTTTTGACAGAAAATTGGAAATATTTGAAAATCATAATGTTACGATGAGGATGAGAATTTTTTTTTTTTGTCAGGGAGCAGATAGTAAACAAGTCCGGTATAGTTCATAAAGCTTTTAATTCCTGTCGATTTACAACCAAGGTGCTACGGTCGCTTGCTGCGAAAGTGATTCAGCTCCTCAGCTGTGCCCCGTTTTCTGTTTGTTTAGGTACAAAGGAAAGGCCGACGGGGTGATACATCCAGTGGTCGGGGTCCGAGTGTGCGCCTTGCAGCCGAGAACAGAGCTTTGTCCGCCGCCATCCTGCGTGTACAGGGGAGGGGGGTGGCGGTGATTTACCGCACCTTCACTGGGATTACGGAAAGAGAGAAAACACCGAATTCCCTTGTGTAAAGGACGCGACATGTATCCACAAGGCCGGCATCCGGTAAGTAGCTGTCTTTGTCACTATTTCTATATGAATGCAAATGCACCGCCCTTCATAGTAGCCTAATTAGCTCGTGGAGTGGAGTTGCTGATCCTTACCTTACTATTTATGGTCTGCATCAGTGCTGCTGAGGCGCTTCACTCTGCCAGGAGAAAAACGTGTTTGTTGGCAGCAAGATCAGAGCTTTTGGTTGAACTCAGGAAAGTAGATCATCACCTACTTTTGTAAACTGACTTAATTTCTCAGCGTATTTTTACAGCGCTAAAAGGTTAATTGTTCCCTTTAAAGCAAATTGTGTTGAATGTTTCTATTTGGATCCCTCCCTCATCGTCTTCTGCCATTACCATTTAACATTATTTTGAGGACTGATGAAGTCATTCGCCTCTGTCATTACACATTTTGTTAAGTGCTCTTTCCTCTGCCAGTCAGGGATCACTGGAAATGTGAGGACAAACCACCCGAAGATCAAAAAACTCAGTTTACCAAGAAATACTATTATCTGGTCTGTGGTGCCATTATTAACACCTGTTATCTCAAACTTTGAACTTTTCAGGCACCTCACCAACCAGGGCAGCCTGGCTTCAAGTTCACCGTGGCAGAGTCCTGCGACAGGATCAAAGACGAATTTCAGTTCCTGCAGGCCCAGTACCACAGGTAATGACTAGCCTGCTGTAAACAGCATTGGCTTCCTGGAAAGAATTGGAAGAGGAAGCTGCCTCTTTGGTTTTTGTGGCTACACTGATGTTACATTCGTAAACGTGTCTGTTTATTTGCTTAATATACCCAATCAGGAACGTGCTTCAATTTATGTATGCAACATGTATCAAACTTACCATAAAGCATCATTTTCTTTCTCTCCTCTTTTTCTAAAGTTTGAAAGTAGAGTACGACAAACTGGCCAATGAAAAGACAGAGATGCAGCGTCACTACGTCATGGTAAGAGCAGTCATCGTAAAACTGTGAATCTGATTTAATGCGGTTACGTACCCTCCCTTTAGCCTCAGGTGAACAGTCACAGGTGGTGTTTTGCAAAGGCCATTTTGCCATTCGTGCCTGCTTGGCTTTGTTGACTCTCGCCTGGGTTTTCATTGGATAAGGTGTGTGTGTGTGTGTGTGTGTGTGTGTGTGTGTGTGTGTGTGTGTGTGGTTGAAAGTCTAGCAGGGGTCAAAAGTCCAACTATTGATTGTGGGGTGTGACGACCCCCTCTATGGCCCTGGGGTCGTCTTTATGACCCTCCACCAGCCCTCACTAACACACCCAACATGACCCATGGGGGGGTTAATGACTGGTCTGCAGGCTTTCTTCATGAATCAGAGGGTTTCTTGTATTATTTTTTTACCTCCTAACTCACCCAAGATGAACCACCGTGTCACTTCTTATTCATCCAGGGGGTTTTCAGATATTGAAGACTGTGCGTTTAGATCCAACCATAAATACAAGAGGCTACTTGTCGTTGGAATCAATATCACTATATCAATGAGAACATTTTATCACAATGTGGAAAATTTATGGAAAACAATCAAATTAGTATTCAGTGCAATTAACTGACATGTGGTCCACTGTTTTGCATTGCATCAGATAAAAGTATGCATGTGTAACACAAAAACGCCCTTTAAATCACTAATTTGGACAATGTGATGTCACATGATTTAGTTTAATTGATTAGTCAACCCAAAGACAATTAATCGGCAACTATTTTAAAGACCTTTTAAATCTATTGGTCATTTTATGCCAAACATTTACTGGTTCCAGCTTCTTAAAATGTGTGATTTTGCTGATTTTCTTCTTTTTTGGTAAACTGAATATCTCTGGGGTTTGGAACGTTGGGCAGACAAAACAAGACATTTGAAGATGTTACATTGCTCTGGGACATTGATTGACATTTGTTCACTATTTTTGACACATTGTAGACCAAATAAGTAATCAGTTAAACAAGAAAATAATCAGCAAGTGAATGAGTCATTGATTAAAGTAGTAGTTTCATCCCTAAATATCATTACAATACGTCTGTAACCAACAACATTAAACCACTGTGCAGCCAGTCTGAGTAAAAGTGCTCCAATACAAAACGTGTTACATTCAGTTCAGAGCTCCCTAATGATCAAATGGAGACCAAAAAAAATCTGAGACAACCCAACACAAAGGTTGTTTCTAATACAGGAAAAACTGTATAGTGTGTATGGAAAAGACTCAATCTTTATCTGACAAGTGATGTAACTTTAGAGCTCACTTTTGGTTTGTGTATGTGCGTGCTTATCTTGTTTGTACATGAAAGGAATGACTTTAACCAAACGCAGAAGTACGTTTGTTAAATATTATTTTCCCTGCGAGGAACCAGAAGGTGGTGGGAGTAGCTATAATAAGTGGAAGCTGTTTGCTGCATGTTTGATAAACACGGCAGACAAACTACAGCGCTTTAGTTTGTATCTGTTGGTGGGCTCCACAAGCTTTTGGCAATCAACAGATAATGTTGTTTTCAATAATAGTATTGGCTTTCTCTGGGGCTTTTGAAGCCGCAGACAGTGTTTTTAGCTCAAACACTGGCAGTGCCCAGTAGAAGTAACTGAGGACAGTAGCCAATCATCTGTCAGCTCTGGTTGCACAAAGAAAAAACATGAAGTTGTCAAACTCTATGGTTAATGTCTTACTCTTCCTGTGCTGCAACAAGTATTCAACTTGCCTCTCTTATTGTTTGTGTGTGTGTATATACACATATACACATACACACACATATATATAATTTTTTTGAAGTAAACACACAAGATTACAAATGTGTGATGCTTATCTTTTTAGTTATTGTCAACCTAACATACCAACTATGTTAAAAGTAACTTTGGATTAAGAAAGGGCATACAGTGTGAACGATAGAAGTCTGGGATCATGCATTGCCTCTAAGTACTTTGATTCAATGTATAAATGTAAATTGATCAGTGAAAAGTCTTCTGTTTTAGGCTAACTTTATTATGTATTTATGTTTTCTCTTCTGCTTTATTTTGCAGTACTATGAAATGTCCTACGGGCTCAACATTGAGATGCACAAACAGGTATGTAGCCATATCAGTGATGGTCTGTGTACAGCCAAAACACTGTTGTTTTTTTTTCCCTCTAGTGATTGAGGAATATAAACACACCTACACACACCTGACCTTAGTTTTTACCCTCATCCTTAAATGGCTTTAGGAGGCATACACATAGTGGCTTCCTGTAGTGAAAATGCTGACAGGCTAAACAACACGAAGGGCACGCTGCCTGATGGGGATGGTTTGATAAGATTAAAGTGAAGTATTTGGCAGACAGTCTGAGAGGATGTTTTTGTGTGGGTTGTCCTTCTGAGTGTGTGTGTGTGTTTGTGCGTGCACATACATATGCCTGCACTATTCAGTGTCTGCCTCCCTCAGTGCCAGCTGGGCTAAAAGCTCATTAGTTCAGCTGCCACCCAGCACTGGGCATCATTCTGCAGTGGAAAGACTTCTACAGATGAATAGGGCTAAAATATCTGCACCACCCAAGGAGCCATTTCAGTAGACTGGAGGCATGAAGGAAGGGGGGGGGGGGGGGGTCTTCTTTGTTGGTTTGATTCCAGTTATTCTTTGGCCTGTCATGTCCATAGTTTGGGCGGCAGGTTGTTCTCCCTCAACCCAAACATGTTTTCAGACTTAGTTATAGTTTGCTCTGGTCCAAGTCAGTTGATGAGTTTCTAAAGAAGAGTTTTCCTTGTTTCGGTTTCTTTTCACAAAGGAAAAATCCAAATGAACCAAAACGTATCACTACAAACCACATATTGAATCCCACCATGGCAAAGTGCAACTGGCTATAGGAGCTATTTAGCCCAATCTTGCGGAATACACCTGTTAGTTGGGATGGATCGAAGTCCGATCACGTTCCCACCACAAACGAACCGCTCCGGAGTTCGATTAGAACCCCACAGAGACCACCTCCTCTAAAGTGTCTTGGTACGGTTGTATTAGTCCACATTCGAGTCCGCACTAAACCGAACCAAACAAGTTAGGTGTGAAAGCGCCCGTAGTTAGCTTAAAGCCCCCAGACCACAAAGAATGCACCCTGCTGAAGTGTCCCCGAAGTGAGTGCTTTTTTATTTTTATATTATTGTAAATTAAATAGAACAGAAGAAGCTCTCTCATGATATTGAGAGAGGGGGAGGACTAAACAATGACTGCCTCATGCACACCTTCAGTTTCTTGTAGCCAGGTGCATAGGATGAGATGTCCATAGGCAAGAGAAGAGAGAACTCAAACAAATGAACGATTGACAATGAATCAAAAATACAGGATCACATAACAGCATGTGTAAGTTCTTAATACCTGGTAAGATGTCTAAAGGCGAGCATATTGAGCATTTCATCTGAAGTGTTTAGGCGTGTCCACAGGAAAGGGGTGTGCCTGCTGTTTGGATGCCTGTAATTGGCTGGTTAGCGTTTGGTATGGTTAGGATAACAAATCTGCTGATCCCATGTCTACTGTAGACGTCAATGTCCAGTATGCAACACACCACCCGTCTATAAACGTCAGATTACCCAGTAAAGAACACTGCAAAACCACTCTGTTTAGCTAAAGATCTGACCTGAGGCCTTTTAGTTTAGTTTAGGTTTCATTTGAAACCCACATTTTTTTTGTATTAACAGACATCAGCATAATCTTCAGTGCACTTAAAGAAAAGGGGAAAAACGTGGTCTCAAGATGCCCCTCTTTATCTTTCTACACTTGCATTTCCATTTTCTCTAATTCTAACTTGCCTTCTGTTTCCCATCAGTCACCTTTGCCTCCTCAATTCTCCTTCTTCCACCACCTCCTCGTGCCCTTATGTCTTTTCATTGCTGCCCCCCCTCCTCGGGTCTGCCCCGCCACCCCGACGATGTGATGTGAATGATGGCCCTTGTGTCATTAGCTGTGTGATATGATGTATGAGAGTGGGAGTCTGTCAGAGAGAGAGAGAGAGAGAGACAGAGAGAGGGATGGGTGGAGGCTTTGTGGCCCCGCAGATCCAGAAGGTTAATGGCATCAGTGGGGAGGGTAGCCAAGTTGGAGCAGCAGCACAATTTATCAGCGCGTGTGTGTGCGTGAGCGTGCATGTGTTCGTGAGCGTCTTCTGTCAGGCACTTATCACCAACAAGGAGGCTGAAGCGATGCAGGGTGTGGGAGGAGCTGGTTGTTGTGGGTGGATGCTGGTGGCAGTGGACAAAGCAAGGGGATTGAGGGGGGTTGGAGACGGGAAAGGAGTGAGAGGCTTCAGGGTAAATGGGTTAATCGACTGGTCCTCTCCTGTGCATCTCATTTGTTTATCAATAAGCCCAGTGGAGTCGACGACGGAGCACTCTGAATAATGCATGATTCTTGCCACCCTCCTTCCTCTCTCATCCCTGGTGGACGAGTGTTTGTGATGACATCAGCGAGAGTAAAACCGACAGCCCTTAGCTGCCCCTGTTATTGGTGGAAAGGGAGGGAGCAAGCGCATATGAATAAATACTCATATCCCTTACATGGTGACATCAGTTGTGTCTTTACACACACACACACACACACACACACACACACAGTAATTCCAGTTCCAGTAGATACACAACTTCCCCAATGCTGCTGCTGAGGTGGCGGGGGGTAATTTGTTTTGACAGTGTCTCTTATGATGGCAAAGAGTGCAGGGTGGAGGTAATCACCTCGCTTGCTGTCAATAAGTGATTTTAATTAGCGCAGCTCATTAGGCTGCCTCAGCAACATGCCCTGCTGACTTTGTGGTGTGGATTGCTTTGTTTGTCGCTACCTCTGTTCTCTGTTGTGGTCCCTGTTTATCTCGTGTATGCTTCCCTACATTTTGATTTCACTTCTCTCTTTGGTAAATTTGAATGCAAAAGGAGCATGAACAGAATTAACCATCAACGGATTTCATACCATGCTATTATATTCGGCTGCTTAATTTCGTCACACCTTAGGGTAGCCATTTTGTGTATCTGCTGTATGTATCCATTTCATCACTTGTTGAGCGAATGAGGCAAACCAAGAAAGTGCTTTATCAAAGAGAGTTGGTCTGTTTCCTGGATGGAGGAAGAGTTAGAAAGGGGGAGCAGAGGGAGGGAGAAAGAGAGCTTGTGCAAATGAATAATTTATACAGGATTCCTGGAATTGTTTGCCAAGGTGATGATGTCTGACCTGTCTCTAAGCCAAAACAAACGGACTATGAGAACACACACACACACACACACACACACAGTCTCTCTTGCGCTCTCTGTCTCTCTCAAGGGAGCTTGACGAGGTTATTGGAGGCTGTGAGACAAGCTTTATTTTGATAGCCAGGCTGGAAGAGCTGGTAGAACAGTGTTCTAGGTGCGTGTGTGTGTGTGTGTGCGCCCATATAAACTGAATAATTCAAAAAGGAAATCTAGAAAAAGACTTGTCTACATGATTTGAATTCTAACAAAATCAGGTGTAATCTGTTGGAAAACGGCCCATTTCCATGAACTCCCCTGCAGAAAAGGATGTCACTCCAGTTCTGTGTGTATGAGCTCGAAATAGAATGACATGGACATGCAAAACATCCTTCATGCATTTGTAATGAACAAAGATACCTCTAAGTGCCTCTTTCTTCCTCTGCTCTGGCTGAGAAGATAATTCCCAAACAGCCAGGGGGGGGGGGGGGGGGGGGGGGGGGGGGGGGGG
>JAVQJL010074583.1:0-14679 GCA_036024295.1 Nannoperca obscura | reverse complement strand
ATTTATATCGTTATTTATATTCTACTGTTTATTATTCTTTTTTCAATAACTTTTATTGAGCACTGCAACTGTATCAAAAAGCAATTTCCCTTCTGGGATCAATAAAGTATTCTGATTCTGATTCTTTACAGTTATTCCGGTTGTTCCACTGTCTGTAATTTGCGCTAGCTGGGGATAGCTACCAATAGCTGCTGGAAAATAAAAGCCCCATCCCTCTTCTGTTTAGGTTACACAGTGCAATGGCTGAAACACTTCCTTTGTGCTATAAATTGAGCCTTATTTTTCCCCTGCAATCGTACCCGTGGGCAGACAGAATTGCACAAATGAATTTGTGGATTTGTGGATCACAGGTTTGATGAGGTTGGATTGTATGACAGATGCTTAGTGCAACCTGTTTTTAATGTCTTATAGGAAACCAGATTAAAGGCCAATGGGGTTATTATTTTATAGCTATTGCATTGAACAATCAACTATTTTTATAATGATAAGCAAAAAAGTATTGTCACTAACATAATAATTCAACCACCATAGAATATTACAAAAGCTCTGCACACCCACACAGGTGTTACTCAGGCTGGTTAGACCTCTGCTCAGCTTAAGGTAGGGTGGAGCCACGCTGGGACTTTGCAGGTGACTTTACCCCATGTACTTTAAAAGGTATAATTTGACCCACCCATAGCAGCAATCTGTTCACACCCACAGAGCCCTGAGAGGAGCTATAATTATGGAGAAAAGAGAACACCTGAGTGGGTAGATCATGGCTATGTAGGAACTTTAATGCTTTTCTCCAGACCCACCGATCCAACTTTCTACTGACATGTGTATTAACTATCCAACTTATATGCAGGGCAAGACAGAAACAAACAGGCTGGAAAAGACTACTATTAGAGGTATTTCCAGATGCAACCAACTCTCCCTTGCTCTCCCTCTTGTATCCACAAGCTGCTGTTCTTTAACCTGTTGTAAGTCACTTTGACCAAGTCAGCCAGCTGTTATAGTAGAAGAAAACCAAGGCTGTGTCAGAAACCATTCCCTATTTAGTGCATCGCATCTACTATACTGTGTGTAATTGTATGCGTTATAGAGTGCCCAATAAGAACAGTAACAATAAGAGCCACTGATGGAGTAAGAGGAGAGAAATAGAGATGTCTGATCTTAAATACGTTCTGCATGTACTGGCCAGAGAACATTCTCACATGGCTTTTAGTGATGCAGTTTGGTAACCCTATATAACCCTATTTTATCCTGAGAAAAAAGAAACTGACAAAGGGAAAACACAACAAGCTTACCAACTAATCTTCTGATTCAGACCATGTTCAGATCTTGTTCAGGTCCAGCTGTCCTCTAGTCTTGAAAAGTCATCTTAAAATTCTGTTTTTGATACTGGATAGTAATCTGTTAAACATATATACTAGGACTCAATTGAGCCCCATCAGCTAGAAAGCAGACCAACTTGCAACCTTGATCTCTCGAGTGACTCACTGCCTCTTGAAAACACCCAAACCTTATGGCCTACAATGTCAAGTTGGTATAACATGAAGCATGATTATGCAGTTGTGTGGCTTGTTATCACCTAAAATATAATTCAGGAAGTGATTTTTGTTTCCATTTTGACAATCAGAAACAAAGATAAAGTGGTGGCCTTGAGAGAGAGAGAGAGAGAGAGAGAGAGAGAGAGAGAGAGAGAGAGAGAGATGTTTGTCCAGTTGTGTTTATCTCATTGAGGGAATAGTTGAACTGTCAATTATCTATATAGCTTACTTAAATGAGAATTAGTGATTACTGATCCATCCAGTACTCAAAGCTATTAGCTATTGAGTCTTGCCAGACTGTAATGACCTTAGTCACTGGTAAAGGTCAAGAAAATGTTAGTCCTCTACTCATATGTCCTCCTATGTCTTTCTCTTTTATTTCAACCTTTCTTTTAATTAAGCAGAATCCTATTCACCCCCCACCTATTAATTCATGTTGAGAGTCTTTTCCAATGACCATCTGTCTATCACCAGCAGTGTCTTTGGGAAGCACTAATTGAAAAACACATCAAATAAACCATTAATAAATCACAAGCTTTTACATACAAGTATTTTGTGCTGTTGAGATCTGCTCAATTCATCTGGGAAATAACCATTTTTTCCCTGTTCCCTGCCTCAAAAGGTCCTCTTTCTTAAAACACACTCGAGGAAATTGTTCTTTGGTTAAAATGTGCTTTTAAGAGGAAGAGGAGGACTGATTTGTGCCTTTGAGGATCAAGCTTCAAGAGACTAAAGATGTAAGCGCAGGAAGTTTTGAAAAGGAGAGGATCTGGCACATCCTCTGATAAAAAATTAAAGTATTGATGTTCAGAGAAAGGCCTCAATAAATGTTCTTTTTAAATGTATCTGTTAGAAAGAATCGACGCTTACCTTCCATGGAAATCTCTAATTCTACTGTCTTCTTTATTCAACAGGGTTTGAGGTGGATTCTTGCCTGAGGTTTCTGCTTTGGTAGAAGGAGGCATATGTTTCTTGCAGTAGTCAGGGAGACAATTTACTGAGACACAACTTGCTCTTGCATGTAGACAGACTTAAGTAAAGGTCAGGCTTATTTCTCTCTCTCTGTACTGCTCTGGTCTGATCTGCAAAGCCTTCCAGTCTCCCAAGTTTAGCCTCAATCTTTGTTTCAGATGTTCTTCCTTTTCTTTAAACTCCATATTCTCCTTTTTTTGTTTCTTTCTTTCACCTGCTTTTTTTAACACCATTTCTTCTGTTTCTCCCTCTCTTTCTATGTCTGATTCTTTCTTTGATTGAACTTCCTCTGCACTGTCTTCTCTTATAACCAAGAAAACAAGAGAGAAGTACATTGGACCTGAAAAACATCCAGCATTCCTGTTGTTTCTCCCCTAACCCTCAGGCTTCCTGGACAGAGGTGATGATTAGTGGTTGAAAGAAGGGAGTGAAACAGAAACCCATTGCCCTTACAAATTGCTTTGGGATGCTGCTTCACAAAGCTCCAGCTGATTTACAGATGGCTGCTGATGACGACACCTGTCCTGTTGAAGACATCCCCCTGCAAGGAGAATATCCCACTATTGCCTGTAGTTTAACAGCACCAGCAGAGGGCTATGCACACTCTTCAACCCATGTGGTGAAACACACATCCACTGCAGTGGGTCTTGCCAGTATAGTGGTCATCACAACCAGCAGTTGTTGGCAGTTCCACTGATTGATAGGGTTGTTCTTCATAGCATGCTTAACTCGCTGTCAGCTGGGTCCTACATCGGACCCCAGGAGAACATCCCCCTCAGAAATGACAACTTATGGGTGATTCCAGTGGCAAAACGGAACAATTTGAAAAACCTGTTGAAGTTCGGGATACAAGATACAATGAATCCTGATTGTCTATTGCTTCCTAATGCAGTAACTCTAGTTAAGTCATGTGTAGCCACACCCAGGTGTCATGTAGTGTTGCACTATAGTTAATTGTGAACTGATATACTGCACAGGGCATAGAAACAGTATAAAGCAACTGCTACATTGCTAACACTATTGCCAGACCTCATTATGTTTATTATCTCATGTATTTAAAATTCATGTTTTCTACAATGTCTGGTCAAAGTTAGGAAATTATCACTGTTGTGACAAGAAAACTATATGGTTAATGCCATTATAGTAATGCCTAATAAGATCTATGCTAATAATAAACTGACAAGGACCTCTGGTGGCTGTGTGAAGTATGGCTCTTATTTTTCAGATGGATAAATCATGATGTACAAGAAGCAGGTGACTTGTTACTCATGCGTCTGTTCCACTGAAGACAGAAAATGGTGGCAGATGAAAACAGTTCTGTGTAGAACGATTAGGAGACTATAGCCTTCGTCAAATTAATACATGAAACAAATACAAGTGTTCTATTCTCACCGTGGTTTCTAAATGGTTTTGCTCCATTTTAGGTTTGACTGGCGCTCTTTTACTTACACCATATTGTTGTGGCCTTAAGGCACTAACTGTTTATCTCAATGAACCAACTCCAAACATTCACACAACAGTAATGGATTAACATGTGCATTCATTTGTATTTTCTTTTGTCAATTTTCTAGAAATGTGGGTAAAATCTGATTTACATTTGAATGGAAACCTGTTTATTGTTGCGTGCTGCAAAATTCTGTAGAGAGGAGGTCTGGCTGGATGGATGTGTCTTTGACATGGGAGACCACAGTTCATTTCCAGTTTTCTACTGACAGTCAACATTGTTAGCTCTAACCCCAGCCAAGTAGTTTGTGCCTAAATGGTCATATATAAACCGTTTTGTAAGATACTGTCATCTTGAAGTTGGAGCAAAATGTTGATCAGAAAATGCTAATTTGTCATTTTGGAAAGCAAAGATCAAACAACTTAATTGGTACGTTTTTGTTGCTACCTGGAAGGATGGTAGAGCTACAGCCAAAACTGTCAACCTTACAACCACCAATACATCACCACACCATTTTAGTATGAAACAGCTCACTAAATTTTACTGATCTATTTGATCCTGTCTCACTGAGGACAGGGGCAGCATTATATCCCAGCATAGCATAAGTGCTTATGCAAAGAAGTTGCATATAAACAGAGCAACAGTTAAAATACCACATCAGTTTTATTGTAATATCATCCACAGAGCAGGAATGCCAATTTAAACAAGTTTCAGAGATGCCAACTGAGAGTTAAAGACATTTGAACTGAACCTCCTAATCTTCAAGTAATTCATTTCAGATGATAAAAGTAGCCCGTTGCTGCACTAGTATTTTTTTTTTTTTACAACCATAGAAACATGGAAATTGGCCAACCATTTTTTAATGGGTTAGAGGACTAATGATGGCTTCTTAACTGGATGAACGATTGCATTTTTAAAATGAAAGGCCTATTCCAGTTGATAATGAGCTATTAGTGACTGATAGAACAAACAGAATAAAACACTCCATTGCATAATCAAGTTGGAAGTATCTCAAGTGAACTTATCTTGAAAATAAGTCCTGTCAGTTTCAACAACTGTAGAAATGAAGTGTTATTTTTGGGGCCAGCATATTTTGGACACCATCACTAGAAGAGAGCAGGCTGTGGAGTAATGTTTTGTTTGTGCAATATGGTCATGCACACCAGCGGTTCCCAGTCTTTTTTGTTGGACTGGCACCCCCCCACGCACATTTCTGTCCTGTTTTAGCAGAATCTGTTGAAAACCACAGTAGCCAGCACATTTTAGCCCCAAAAGACACTCACATAAGACACTAATCCATAATGATTTATTAAACAGTGTCTCTCATGCATTTCAGCAGTGATATACAATGCCTGTCCTATTTAAAAAAAAATCAAAAGTCGAACATGGGGCAGAGACATATCTGAGGCAACAGTTGGGCTGTGGAGGTTAAACAAAGCCACAAAAAGATATGGTAACTCTCAGGAGAAACACATCGATTTAATAGGGGAGAGTGATTGAGAAGGAGCCCTCTCTGTGGCTCCTGAAGGGCATCAGATGACACCGCGTGTACAGAGGCCTTCAAACACACACACACACACACAGATCGTGTGCATTTGTATGAATGTATTGCTGTGTTTATGAAAGACAGAGCTTGTGCCAGTACCGAAAGACAAATCCACAGGCCTACAGCAGCTTGGCACAGAATCCTGCAGTGTTAGTTTTATTGTGCCATTTCTGGGCACCATTTGCTGTTTTCTTTTAATCCTGGTTGTCTTTGTTGTCTCTGTACTAATATCAAACTGTGTTGCTGTCGCCAATTTGTACTGATGAGTTTGCCAGCGGATTTTTCAATGGTGGAATGTAACTAATTTACCAAAGTACTGTACTAAAGGACAACTTTAAGGTATTTGTGCTTCAATTACAACTTTATACTTCAATTCCACTTCATTTCAGAGGGAAATATTATACTTTTTACTTTTAATTTAAGTTATTCTGCATTTTGAGGATTTATTTTAATGCAAAACTTATCTACTAGGCCTTACAGTTTTTATTTCTTGTGAAACAACTGTGTATTTTAACATTTTGATGCAAATCAGCTAAAATCAACTTTTTCACAATTGTGGTGCCTTATTCTTCGTTCAAGACACAACTTTATAGAACATCTAAAAATTAGGTTGATTTAAAAACTGATTGAAATATTCTTACTGTACTTCAAAATGAGGACAAAATTATTGACGTTTTGAGAGTTTTGCTGGAATATACAGCCCAACACTTTATGAAGGTGATAAAGTCATCTTCATCTCAACCAGCTATAACAAAAGCAGGTAGAACTACAGGGCAGAGGAAAAAGGTGTTAGTCTGTGCTTCCAGCCTTTTTGCCAGCTAGTATCTATGTTTCCTGTTGTCTGTTAGCTTAGCCTAACTGGTGTAGGGACTGCGATCTGGCAGTGTGGCAGGTAACAGGTTGCAGCTGGTGGGGCTCTGCTGTGACTCCAGCACACCTGTCTGCATTCACACACACACACACACACACACACACACACACACACAGCAAGACTGAGGGAGAAAACCACTCAGGGAGTGGCAGCAGGTTAGGGAGACGTGTGTCAAATCGCATACCTCCGTTAGTACACTTACATGCAGTACACTATGTTCTGACTTGTGTAGCGCATTCATTTTGACAGGTAGTGTTTCAAATTGAATCCTGCTGTTGTGCACTTACCAGAAACGTCTGATTGCAACTGGGCAGAGCATTATCAACATTTTACCCCAACTGCCACACGCCGAATTATCTGCCGGCTTGGACTTGGAATGGACATATTTTTACTTTTATCCGTAACAATCGCAACTGCCATTTTCATATTATTCACTGCATCTTATTTAATCTCTTTATCTTTTCCATAATGGTTTGACTGCTATTGGATTAATAATATATGTCACTAGTCCCAAAAATCAAAGTTTTCTGAGTAATATTTTGTAAACTTGAAAACCCATTGAAATCTCACCTCTGAACTTCACCCACTGAACTCTCCCTCACTGAATGTGTCTGGAGGTCAGTTCCAGGATCAGTCCAGGTGCTGACTGTGTAGATCTCTGCTGCCTTTTTAAATAAGTAAATGTTATTAGAGTTCAAACTAGGTCTGAGCTATTTTATTTTTGTTACTGAAAGCCACATCTGTGTGAGTGTAGGAGGCTACACACCTTGCAGGGGCTGGGGAGTATACTTTTCAGAAATAGATTGTGCCTCTACACACACACACACACACACACACACACACACACACACACACATGCAGATGTAGATGCAGCCTTTAACACTTTGCCAAGTTCATTCTGAAAACAAAAGTTCTCTCTACCAACCGAAAAACAAAGGGCAAGCAGCAAAACCTTGCACAACTGTGCCAGCTCAGCGTCTTCTGGGCCGATAGCTGCAGCAGCCAAACAATTATAGACAATCAGGCCGAGCAGCCATGCTGAACCAGGCCAGATGATGACTGAGAGAGAGAGAGAGAGAGAGAGAGAGAGAAAGGTAGAAAGCACAGGGCAGTGGGAGCTGTATACCCCCCTGGTGCCTCACGGCCCTCTGCACAAACATTACAGCAAGTAGAGTGAAATACAGTTAAATGGAAGATTAGATCTCATGAGTTGTACACTGAATACTTTAACTTTATCAACACAATAGAAGAATAGAATAGAATAGAAAGCATTTACAGCAGTCACATTTGTTATAAAGCTATTGCTACACTAAACAATTAAGGGGGCCTGCGACTGTTATTTTGGTTTGGGAATGTTCCTATATTTTTACCCTGACTACTAGCTTTGTAGGCATACACTTTGTTAATAGTTCAGTTAATGAACCACATTTTCAACATATTTTTAAAGGATTTTTCTATTTAGATACATTGCTGAACCAGTAGTTTTACCTAACTGCCAGTGATAGTGGCTGTTTATGGAGGATCTTGTTGGTCATAATTCAAATTAAAAGTCCAAATAGAAAATGCAAAGTCCAAATAGAACGAATAGCCAAATGCCAATCTCCAAATGGAAAAGAGCAACTGGAAAAGATGAAATGGAAAAGGCCAAATCGAAAATAGAAAAGATCATATTTAAAACACCAAATGTCAAATGCCAAATGATAAAATGCAAATGCAAAATAAATAATAATTTACTTTTTTTCAATTTAAGCTTTAAATTTTTTAAGCTTTTGCATTTTAAATTTAACTTTTGTCATTATCATTTCAAATAAATAATAATTTCAAAGCTAAAAGCGAATTTTAGCAAATTTTAGCTTTCAGTTTGAGCATTTGTATAATAAGCTTTTGTATTTTAAATTTAACTTTTATCACCATCATTTCCCATTTTCAATTACCGTTTTTTAATTTTCTATTTGGACTGAATTTTAATTATGACCTGATTATTCCTAGTAGTTTGTAGTAAAATAATAATCTTTTTAATTTAATTTCTCTTCATTTTCTATTTGGACTTTGCATTTTCTATTTGGACTTTTCATTTGAATTATGACCAACAATATCCTCCATAGCTGTTAGGTGCAATGCATTTGTTCATTGTGTGACTTAAACGGAACTTTAATTTTGAAATGTAAGCCATTACAATTACAGTTGCAACTCTCCCTCAGTCACTTCCTATAACAGTAACCAGATATCCCCTGGGGTGTGGATATGGATGTTAATACTGAAGTAAATGCAGTCACTTAAATGTCTTAACAAAACTAAGAAAAGTTGAGCAGCAGCCTGAAGGGTATTTACAGTTCATTCATGGTCAAGTTTAAATTTTGGTTTGATGAACACAAACCACATCTGTCCACTATTTGTTTGTGTTCAGATATTGTGTTAAATAACAATAGCCTAATTGATAAATTAATCAGTTTTGAGATATATACGAGCCTATATTAAATGCATGTGTATTTCCACCACTGCAAGCTTCCTTGTGGATCTTGTAAATCCTTTTCAGAGGCCACAAAACTGTAAATCCAGCAGAATACATAATCAACCTCTGTGAAGTGAACATGTCTCCTCCTATTATTTTTGTGATTATCTCTTAAATGCATGTGCAGTGAGGAAAGAGACACACCTTGCAGACTCCCGCACAAATGACATGCAAACTGCGACTCCAGCCTGGTGAGTTCTGCTTAATAAATATAGCATGTGTTCCAATCCTGTCCAATACTACAGCATATCCCCATGCAAATACACACATATAGAATACACTGTGGTGCAGTGAGACACTCGCACCCCTATAATAGCTAATGATTGCACAATACAATATTATGCAATATAGTTTGTGGACGAGACGATCATCTGGCTGTTGCTTCGTCCTCATCAGGGCCGACCGGAGGCGTCAACATGCAGCTAATAGAAGCCTGTTATCAACCTGCTGAGGAACCAGCTGTCTGCCTATTTGTTCGTCTGTCTGTCTGTCTGTCTCCTGGCAGTGCTGTGAAACATGATGATTAATAAGACAAGTCAATTACCTCCAGCAGAACATGAAATCACATCCACGCCCAGGGTTGCATTCCAAATGAAGGGGAGTTTTGTGTTGAAGCGCCAGAACAAGCTCGCAGTCCCACTGGCTGCTGCTCCGCTCTGCTCTGGAGAGAAGAGCTGCACATGTCTAATACAGTACTGTCTACAGGTGAAATCTACTACTCTCAAATGTCAAGCTTTCTTGTTCAGTCTTGCTTGTCGTTTAATAACAGTGTATTTCAGTTTATCTAAAGGGGTCTGAACAGTTACAATTACAACAGCTGTAAGTGTCTCAGCTGACGGAGAGACCTGTAATTCTTCACAAACACAAAATGAAAACCAAAGAGTTCACTCCAACCCTCAGAGATACAGCTAAATTCAACTGAGCTCATTCTTTCAGCACCACTCTGCTTCATACACTGTCTATCGTTCATCATTTCAACATCAAAAAGACAGCACACGTTACTGTTGTTAAGATTATCATCGCTGGTAGTTTTATAATGTGTATTTGTATTACTATTAAGGGTATTGTTGTGTATTATTACACATGCAAATACAGATACAACACATCTGTATTGTCTTCCCTACGTGTTTAAGTTTGGACAGCAAGTTAAACTCCATCCATTAAAGCATTTTCTGTCATTTATTTCTGTTGTACATTGTAGATACAGGCGTATTGGCTTTGTAATGAATTTGAGTAAAACTGTGACAGAAATAAAATACAACAAATCACACTAACGTAGCTGTATAACATTAATTACCGTTCTTCTCTTAAAGTATGGTGTTAACTGTGCTAACAGTGTTTACTGAGGCTGTGCTAACCTCTAACATAAACTTGGTAATCTAGACAAACAGACTACTTTGAGAGCATACACTTATTAATAAAGCATCTGTAACATGTACAAAGCAACAAAGAACTCACAGCCATTACTCTTGTAAACGTTGTGACGATCAATTGGGAGCGCCGTTCGCTGCTGTGTGCCACAAAGGAATGATGATGTACTGCTGTCTATGAAATTATATCGCTACCATTACTGGCTGCAACCCAAACATAGACATTTTGTTTTATTGTTATTGACATTATTGTTGTTATTATCGTTGCTGTTGTTGTTATTACCATATTATTACACATAACAGTGGTCACCTGATTCCTCCTCTCAACCAAGTCCACAACTAAATGGTCTGGGGGCCACCCCAAGCTGGAACAACATCAGTCGCAATAAACACAAATCTGCACAAACAAAACAACAACATTGAAAACATGGTAATAACAGCACAGATGTGATATTCATACTAATATTACCCACACCTATTTCTTTAATACCCAGCATGCCTGACCTTGCTGACCCGTTGCTTCCTCTTGGTGTCCCAATCCTGCATCACTGCCAGTCGACGAGCTGCTAGAACCCTCCCTGGCTTTATTATTATTATTACTATTATTATTATCATTAAAAGGTCTCCTGAGTGTGATTACTGTGTTCATACCAGCCCAAACGAACCACACTAACCAGACAAATGCACCAGGGTTCGTTTTAACCAAACCAAACAGGTTAGGTGTGAAAATGCCCAAAGAGGATATGGGGGTATCAATGGAAGCAAAGTAGTTTTTGCTTTAGTATCCTTCCAACACTTGCAGTATAGGCCACATAAGGTGCTACATGGGTATTATTTTTTTAAGTAAACAGTAAAGTAAAGTCTCCCTCTTTCGCATGCATACTTCAGAGGAGACTGTGACTGTTCTGGAGACCATCCTTCCAGCTTTCTGTGTGGTGGCCTCTTTGATCTGGGAGATCGAGTCCGTTGTGATGTAGGCTCAACGGCGGCATGTTCAGTGTGTGCTCGCAGCAAGGCTTCCCATCAGCCGACCACTTAGCTGCTACAACCTTTGCCAACCAACCTTAGATCGATTTTCTAAGGCAGTCCACCTTGTGGCCCTTCCTAAGCTCCCATCTGCTCAGGAGTCGGCGGACCTGGTCTCCCTACATGTGTTTTGGCTGCATGGGATCCCCGTGGACATTGTTTAGGACCGTGGGCCTCAGTTCATCTCCCAGGTATGGAGGGGTTTCTGTCGGGCTTTGGGAGCTACTGTGAATTTGTTGTCTGGTTTTCACCCTCACACCAATGGTCAGACAAAGTGGGCCAACCAGGAGGTGGAGGTGGAGTATCCATCTGGTCTGGGTGGAGTACACCCACAACTCCCTAGTTTGTGCAGCTACTGGAGTGTCTCCATTTGAGGCGCTGCTGGTGTATCAGCCACCGTTATTTCCAGCCCTGGAACGAGAGTTGAAAGTTCCTTTGGTGCAAGTCCACATGCGGCGTTGCCGGAGGGTATGGAGGATGGCTTGGGCAGCGTTGCTACGCTCTAGGGAGGCCAACAAATGACGGGCAGATCTCCATAGGACAGCAGCTCCGGCATACACTCCAGGTCAAAAGGTTTGGTTCTTTCAAAAATATTCCACTGAAGGCCGAGGCTAAGAAGCTGGCCCCGCGGTTCATTTGACCTTTTGTGGTGGAACGCGTGATTAACCCTGTTGCTGTCAGACTCAGTCTTCCCGCCTCCATGAAGGTCCATCCCACCTACCATGTGTCCCAACTACTGGGAGGGATATGGTCCTGAGAAGAGGTCTTGGGTGCCCCGTTCGTTTATTGTGGATCCTGACATGGTCTTGGATTTTCATTGGGCTCACCCTGGTAGGCCTGGTGGGTCGCCAGGAGGCTCCCCTTGAGGGAGGGGTACTGTCAGGATTGTGGCTATTTCGCCCTGTTTTTCCCCTCCTCTTGTGTTTCTATTTTCCCCGTTTTCCTTGTGTCTGTTGCCTGTGTTGTGTGTGTATGGGCGGGAGTGTGTTGGGTGTGGGTGTGGCGGAGGTTTCCTGTCTCATCAGAGCAGCTGCAGCACATCCACTAATCATCACCTCCTGTCTTCAAGTACCTGGTCCTGCTCTTCAGTCTTTGCCAGATCGTTCCGGCTGAACATTTTTCTGTCTTGCTCTATGCGATTTATACTGCGTTAATACTTACCTTTGCTCTCCTGCTCTTCCTGGATTCACTCCGTTACTCTGCCAGATTTCTCAGCCGCGGCCTGCCAGCCTGCCTGCCTGTCCTCTTCCCTTGTCTCACTGCTCAGCGCCATACTGAGGATTCGGATCAACCAGCTCCCCGCCCTGGACCACTTCCTTTCCACAGTAATAATAAATATATTGAACTTGATTTCTGTCTCGGCGTTCTGCTTTTTGGGATCCAGGCTTGACTCCGCATTACAGTATCAGTCAGTCACGAAACTGAGACCAAGGTGTGAGAAAGCAAGAGTGTTGGACTTACAACACAAGCATATTGCTATTTCCTGGAGGCAGCATGTACCGGTGCAGACGCAGTTCAAATCAGATTTGAACAAAAGATTTGTTTGTTCATTCTTTGTCAGCATAAGACACAGCAGATAAGACCAAACATGTATTCTGAGAAGCTTTATAAATACTGTTCCTGAAACACCATTTACTTAGCAAGTGCTTATGACTAAGGTGTTACCAAGTGCCTACATTTAACAGACAGAGCAAAATGATCATCCCACGGGGTTGTGTTTTTGACCACCTGTCGAATCTAAGTGTAAAATCCACAGCTTCCCTAGCTCTCCTTTAGCCTTCTATGTGTTTCACAATATTTTTCTCTGCTGTGTGTAGGCATCTGCAACCAAGCCTGATGTGGTGGATTAAAGCAGTTTGGAGAGCCACACTGATCAGTAAAAGATGAAAAACTCAGTTTTCTCTCATCTTAATGTGCATTTCATGGGACTAACATGACAGCTTACTCTGCTGGACCCCAGCTTGCCATCTGATGCATCTTCTTCTGGTTTGACAAAGTGAGCTTCAATTTGGCGAGCCTCTATCAACTGTTCCAAGGCTGCATTGTTTGCGCTCACACATCGCCTACTGATATTTTTAATGAGGGCATTGAAGGAATTTGGCTCGTCAGTTCGTTATACCTTTTTGCTTTGTTATGGAAACTTACCCCCGCTCCACTGGGATTAGCTTTTTAAGATAATGAGACCAAAACAAGCGACTTTGAAACGAACAGACAGTAGTCCAGCTCGCCTGCAGCAGCCTCTCGCCTCCGCTGTCAAGACAAGAATGTTTGATGCTTCTGAATAAATGTGCGGCATCCCCGTCTTTGGTGCATGATTGTGTTTGCAAGTATTTGTGTGAGACACAATCGTTTCCGATTCATTTAGCTTTCAAAGTGGCAGACAACAGCAACAGATCTACTTCAT
Source organism: Nannoperca obscura (assembly GCA_036024295.1). Classification (NCBI taxonomy): domain Eukaryota; kingdom Metazoa; phylum Chordata; class Actinopteri; order Centrarchiformes; family Percichthyidae; genus Nannoperca; species Nannoperca obscura. Next base: position 1,002 of record JAVQJL010074583.1, on the reverse strand, counting down.
TCAGTCGGTTCAGAGAGGTCAGGAGGAGTGTGTCTATTCATGTCAGTGATGTAACACACTGCTCACTTTATCTAACACACATCAGCTATAGTTGCAAACCTTTGATGCATTGCTGAGGGTTTGATGGTGTCTGGGATCATTATTTTTTCGCAGAGATATTATTTCACAGGAGAACACACCCGGTGTCTGCACTTATGAACTGATGTCTCAATCACTGCCGGCTACAAGGCGGGAAACAGCCGGAGTATGCGAGCGTAAGCACATTGCTGCATTTGACTGAACGCTCTGAATCTACAGGGAAAGAGATAGGAGGATGAATGCAGGGCAATCAATCCTTGATTGTATGGGGAGAAGTATGCAAGGCACCGTAAAACACTACAGCCATAGGCACAGGGAAATAGGTGTGTGCGTGTCTGTGCATGTGTGTGTGGATGAGTGTTGTTCCTCTCCTTACTTCTCTTTCTCCATTTCAATTTGTGTGATCTGTTTCATAATCCTACATCGTCTCCCCTGCATCTAATACAGCACTTCAGCTCATCTATATTGCATGGTCTGGTAAAATGCAATGTAAAATGTTGCGTGTTATGGCAGCTCTTCAGTAGTGGATGAGTGTTGCGTGGGAAGGATTTTCCTGTGACATTCAGGCTGCCCCACAGCAACCTGTTTAAAGGATCACACTGATAATTTTCCAGTTGTTTTTACCAGTTGACTACATTTTGCTTGTATTTTATTGCTTATATTACATTCTATTGCGGAACATTGTCTAAAATAGTGGTTCTTTGTGGTGGAAATTGGATATCCCCCTCGAAGAAGTGAGCAAATAAGTGATGATCCAACAAGTTCTTTGAATATTTAAATAAGCAAAGAATAAAGCAAAGCAAATTGTTGTAGAAAAAAGTCCAGTGTTTGGGTCAGATATGAGTCTGGACCTCTTCTCCAACACTTAGTCTCCTGCGTAGCAACTCTGCTGCAGAAGTCTCAAACAGGTTCAAAAAGGACACT